>JAPZEA010000002.1:10451508-10461565 GCA_029783685.1 Heniochus monoceros | reverse complement strand
CCAACAATATTTAAAGTTTTGGTGTATGAGACCAAATACCCTACACCTGCTGTCCTGGTACGGTTTTTATAAAAGTAAAATTGCACTAGATGTGGTTAATAAATGCCAGCATTTGCAGTGACACAGATATTGTGCCTCTTTAGCAATAAAGGCAATATACTGTCCATTACATACAACATGAAGAAGAGTACAGCTGACATATATGTAGGAAAGAATGACTGAAGTCCTTGCAAACATAAAGAACGTGCCAGGTTTGTGTAGCTGCCAACAGTTGGTCCTGAGTTAAAAGAAGGGGGGGGTGTGCTGGTGATCCAGCTATACGTGTGTGTCCAGCATACACTTGCTGCATAGCTTACTGTGTGTGCACATGACACATACAGTGACACACTCACACTCCCCAGGGTTCTGTGGAGGCTGCGGCAAGAAGCGCCAGCTGTCCACATCAACAACTCCCCCAACACTCATACACACAAGGTGTTTTTTTTCTCAGACTAGCCTGCAATCTCTCTGTGTCATACACTGCACTCACGACACCTCACGACACAAACCCAAGATATTACTAAATCAAATCAAGTGTAGACTTGGCATTGCTGTGGCAGCCAAGCTGTGTGAAGTAAACCAAGGTGGGGTGAAGGTTTGGCTGGCTAGTCTAGTCTAAACAGGCTGGCTAGTCTAAACAGACTGGCCAACCGGCCAGTAAGGAGACATGCTATGGTCGGCAGCCACCTGCAGCACCAGGCACAGTCCTGCTGCAGTGGAGAGAAGGGATGAGCAATGTTGATAGCACTGTGTGTGTGTATGTAGCTGAGCTGGTGTGTGTTGCAGGAGTGCGCTTGTCGGAGATAGGGACCTTGTCTACTGTTAAAAGCATGCCTTGTGTATGTGTTAGTGTGTGCATGTATATGTGTTGTAGTACACTTGTGAGTGTGCACAAATACCAATGATCAGCGTGCTGCGTATGTGTGCGTGTGCTGACATGATTTTTGTGTGTGTACGAGCTTCTAGGGTGTCTCCTATTGATCCCCCCATGGCGGTGTGTATAATCTCCAGAGAGAGGATCTATAATCTGGGGTGGGGGGTGGGCGAGAGTAGAGAACGGGCTCTGGAGGTGTCTGGTCGGGCCTGGGGAAGTGGGGAGAGCTCAGCCACAGGGCACAGATCGATTTGGTAAGTCTGCTTGCACTGCATTGGGCTGCTCACCCCAGCCGCCGACCATACAAATGACCCGGGACACAGTCCCCCGGCCACCATCACAGACACCTTCCTCCATCCTTTTTAAACAGCAGCGGAGCTAGATTTAGCTGCAGGCCCACCTATTGGCCCATTGCCCCTTCCACCCATCTCCATCAAATCGATGTGCACTAAGCCGCCTGAACCCATCTTCAAGGGATAGAAAGGCTAAGCAGAGAGATTGGAGGGTGGCTGGAGATCGGGAGTGTGCAGACAGTTTCAATACTAGCTCACCTGTTATTTTTTATGTGATGACATGGGCCTGTATGGTTTGAAAGCCCCCTGTGACAAAAGCAATCAAAACAGTATTTTGGTTCACAATTTCTTTCGGTTTCTGCAATGCTTTCCAGCACCGACTTCTTCCCTCTCCCTATGTCTGGGGCGGTGCAAATCCCTCTCCGAGGGTGGTCAGTTTTACATATTGTGTGTCACTAGACGGCTATAAAGGGATTTAACATTTAGTAAAGCATAATCCATTGCAGGCTTTGTGCCTGCCTAAGCTGCACACATCAAATCTGATTGCAAGAAGGCTGTTACCAATGACCAAGCAGGAGGAGGAAAACACGCACTGTGCACCCCCCCCCCCCCACACAGGGCTTATCACTTGAACAATAAGCAGAGGAGACAGCAGGGGGTCAGTTGCTGAGGTGGAGGATCTTCCGTGTTGACAATAGAAGGTAAATTACAAACTAGTGTACCAGTGCTGGGGCCACTGCTACCCAATCCTGGCTCATCCCTAATCTAAACCAGACTAACAGCTCCAGTCTATGTGGTGGGAGCAGGTTGCGACACCCGCGCTGCTCCAGACCTGTCAAACTAATTGAAGGAGAAGACAGGAAACATAAATATTCCCCGTCAACCAGACACTGGCTATGCTGTTCACTCGGATGTGGAAATATAAATATTCGGCAGGGCTAATCCACTGAGACGGTCGACTTTGTTTATATGCCTTTTGAATGTTTCATTGATGTGACTGACTGCTTCCGTTTTTTTTTCTCTCTTCCTCTCTACCCTCCTCCCCCCCGCCTCTCTGCATGGTTAACTATGAGACAAAGCGCCGGTGCTCTCTCTATTAAACATGAAATGCAGAGCAAAAAAGGCTTCAATGGAGTCCACTGCAGAGCATTAGAGAGACAGAAATAGAGAGTGAACAACAAGGATTGGGTTCAGTGTGACTGCTTGCTTGAGGACCTCCACTGATACCAACACAGAGATAATTTAGCCAACAAGATCACACAGCTAGAGTGTAGGATGGGGGGGGGGGTGGGGGGCAACTGGCTGTTTCACTGCAGCTCCTTGAAGTAGTGTCTTTAGCAGTTGGGGGGAAAAAGGAGGGCTGTTGGATGTATGCATGGGTAGGTAGTTGGAGCAGAAGATAACCTAACACACTGGCTATAATTTCCTACGTCTTCCCATTAAGTCCCCAAGCAATATGCCCACCCCCCACTGCTTGACCTTTTGCTAGCTGCTAGATAAACGAAAAGACATGGCGGCAATGATTTAGTTGCGAGGTGCTGAGCAGCTGAGCGAGAGCCGGCTGCGCACACACACACACACACACACACAGACACACAGCTAGCACAGTCTGGCTTCCTTCCGACAGAGAGTGCTGACATTCCCCCCTCTAATGCAACCAGTTTATAAACAGTGGGTGAAAGAGAGGCCATGGTTACAGCTGTGGAAAAGGTTGGTTCCCTTTTTAGCCTCATTCATACGACGTGATAAAGACACTGCACCGCAGCTCAAACGTCTCTCCAGGAAACTGGAGTACCTTCTGGCCCCAGTGGAGGTAGCATAGTATCAGTGAGTCAGATGGTGTTGGGGTGAAATCATCATTACGGCTGTTGTCACCATCTCATCATCAACTGAAGCACCGCTTTGCTTTATTGACAAGACAAAGCAAAGAGTGGGTCAACTTAAAGCTGATTGTATGATGCATCAGCTTTGTGCTTGAGGGAGGACTTCTGCTGTTAGAGAGATGCTGCTCTGGAAGATCTGCAGTCCCTCAACAGCTTATTGCAACAGAAATATGTTTGTGTCATAAAACCCAGAAATTAATCGTTGATTAACTAAAAGTGTGTCTTAATTCCTAAAACAAGCTTGTTCTTCAAGCTTACACGATTGGCTCAGTTACATTAGTCGTGACCAGGACTCACCTCCGGGTCTGTAAACAACATCGTCTTCTGTGATGAAGGACGTGATTTCTCCGTTCTCTGTGCGCTCGTAGCGCGACTTCTTCTTCGGCGTCTTCTTCTTGCCCTTCTTGCCGGCCTCCTCGGCCGTGCCGCTGCCTCCGCCTGTGCTGCCATTGTCGTTGTCCTCGTCCTCGCTGTGCTCGCTCTCTGCATAGTTCTTGGCCCCGCCCTCCAGCGTACAGCTGCGTCGGGGCCTGGAGCTCTCGCTCTCACGGTCGCCCCGGTCCCCGTCCTGCCGCCGGGACTTACCGGCCTCTCTCTTGTCCCGGTCCCTGTCTCTGTCTCTGTCCCGCTCTTTCTCCCTCTCCTTCTCTTTGTCGGCCGTCATGATCCGCCACGTGCCTTCCTCAGTCCTCTCACGGCTGGGCCTCCGTGAAAGGTAGACTGTGAGCCTGGGCTTCAGTCTTCTGAATTTACCAGTCAAATCCAGGGAAAATTTGGCCACACCAACAACCCCAGTGTTTCAGAAAAGCTGTGGATAAGAGAGAAGAAGGACAATTAGCATAACCCTATGTCAATAACCATTATCCTGAAAGTGCACAAGCCACATAACAGTACAAAGGGTTGTTTTGTGCTGGAGGAGATCTTTTGTGGCTGAGAAATACAAGAATAGTTCCTCGAGATGAGGCAGCTGTGCTGAGTCTTCTCAACATCACAGTAATTGTTGGCACTCCCCTCCACAACCATGTATACTCTGGAGAGCACTGAGTAGCTTTATCAAAGAACAGAACCTTCTAGCTTCCTGCTCAAACATATTTCCATTCTTTCAGAGAGACAGTAAAACAGAGTTATTAAAGTGTAGCAGAAGAGAAAAAACTGAGCGAGAAAAGCAGAGAGACAAGTGCTGAATGTACAGTATTTGCAACACAATAAGCTAAAGGGAAGTCGAGCTGAATAAAGTATAAAAAGGTAGGGCCGCACTGAGGATGAGGCATGCAGCCAATAGAATTCCTCAGAGATAATGTGTCGAGGGGCTTTTCGGCACAAGACGCTGCTTGTCTTTTGCAATGCCACGGAAGAGACACAGCGTGAAGCTCAATGACAGAGTTAACTGGCTAGTTTCTCTGCAGACCATCTGTGATGACACCAGGCTCAGTTTTTACTCATCTGTGTGTGGTTATGTGGTGTGTGTGTGTGTGTGTGTGTGTGTGTGTGTGTGTGTGTGTGTGTGTGTGTGTGTGTACTCTGGCTTTCTGGACTGCACCCCACCCCAACCCTCTGCCCTGGCTGACAGTCACCGCTGTGTTAATGTGAAGTGACAGCTCTGGAGGGAAGAACACAGCAATCCAGTGGGTAAGGAAAGGGGGAGGAGAGAGGCTGAGCCAGTCATTTGCCATGCCCAGTCCACTGCCATTTTCAGCTCTCGTCGTTCACTCAAAAGGAACTCGGCTACTACCTTCTCATGCCATAATGAAATCCTCCATAAACAGTGAAGTGGCCAAAGCTGAAGCAGCACGCTGTCTGCACTGCACTGTGCCTACAAAGGAGGCTTCTCATTTACTGCCAGTGTTTGCCCCCTCCACCCCCACCGCAACAAATTAACTAGAAATAGTTATTACAGCCCCCAGAGGGATCAGACCAGGCAATCAGCACCCGCGTTACCATGATAGCAGGGTGGGAGAGGGAGAGCGAGAAAAGGAGGGAGGGGTAGAGACTGAGCCAGGTGAAGCAGACCCTGCTTTGAGTGAAAATTATACAGCACGTCTGCAAGTGGACGTGTGTTTATTGAGAGAGCTAGAAAGAATGTGAGGTGAAGAATAGAAGGAACGAGGAAGGTGGAGGAAAGGTTTTTGGCAGGCACAGTGACACACACACACACACACACACACACACACACACACACAGAAGCGCGTTTGACAACGGCACTCCTCAGCAGCGGGTGCTGTCATCTCGTGAGCAGACACCAACTGACAGGGCAGCTGCTCTTGTCGTCGGCTTCAACACAAACACCGGGCCTGATTAAACCGCAGCCTCGTCACAGCCCCATTAATCACCTAATGATGAGTTACCACGGCGACCACTGGGCTGCCAGCATATACACACAAGAACACATTAGTGCACACACAGGACGCAAGGGCTCAGGAGAGCTCTAGTGCGCATGTGCATGCGAGGACACACGCACCCACCATGGATACACAGCTCCATTGGTGTGCCAAAATACATACTGAGCCCCCTCCTGTGTCCATATCCAGCAGCATGTCTTGGAGGTGTGAGAAACATGAAAAAAAATGATGCAGGTACCATTTGATAGCGCAGCTTTAGTCCAGGGAGCTGCCAGAGTCTGTGTATGAGGTAAGCACCTCTTCTCTCTTCTAATCAGTAACATAAGCCTCTTCCACTGAAACCGACGAGGACCCTGAACTGTTGCAAATGGAGGACTGGCCCATTCTCCTGTGATGATGTCGGCCACTATAAGCCTCTGTAAGTATCTTTAAAATCTAGGTGCTATTAGTTTGCATCTGGATACGCTTTGCACAACTGCCCCATTCCACATTTTGTATCTCCAATTACCTTGCTTACATTAACATAATTGTGTTTATTAACCTGGAGCCTGATGCAGATTAAAGAGCAGTTTGAAATCGAACAAATTGAGTGGGTAAAAAGGAGTGAGTCAGGGTGAAGTGAAGTAGTAACACTGGCCAAAAGAAAAAAGTCATAATGTACTGAGGGCTGACAGGGAAGAGGGTGAGAAAGAGAAAGTGAGACGGAGGGAAAGCGAGGGAGAAGGCTCTCCACCCACTACCCGGGAAACAAAGTGCTTAGTAGAACGCAGCGCTGGCTGCCTGGCCGATGAATAACGCTGTGAGGGGGCAGGTGAGGCTTGGAGCTATTACACATCAATCACTGGGCCAGGACCCTTTGAAAGATACCAGCTGTCTTAATGGAAAAGAGAAGAGGTGGGGGGGGGGGGCAGTGGCTGGAGAGGGGCTGAGGGGGTCCCAGCCAACGTCACCTAATCCACCATTTACATTACTGCAATGGAGTCAAGGGCTAGCAGCCAGCGGGGCCCCGCTCAAATACATTTCTCTTTTCCGTGCCTGTTTAAATGAGACCTCTGGCCTGAAAAACCACACAGTTTGTGGCTCGATTAACACATCATCCCCCACAATGGCCACACAGCAGGTTCCTGTTACTAAACACAGCTTTTTTTCGTTCTCCCTCGCTCTCTCTCCCTCTCCCGAACAGCCTTTTAAAAAGCCATGTTTTATTCATTCCAATCACTCCCACATTAACCCAAATCCACGCTCATCTCTGTAGTTTTAATCAAAACCTGTCTAAGGATAAACATCCAAATTATCACGCTCCGCTTGAGTACCTATACGGCTGTAGGGTTTCTTTTTAATCCCGCTAAATTTTTGTAATTGATTATCTTGGATTATGAATTTGCAAAAAACGGACACTTATTCATACAGCATTCTATAGAAGAAATAATACAGAAACTCGAAATTTCTACATTTACATGCAAAATAGAATCTAACAACAATATAGCCAGCACAGTGATCCACTCAGTTTTGGGAGAGAGACTGAAAAGTCATTCATGGCATATTCAATTGGAGAATTATGAAGTAGCAAAATGTGATTGGCAAGGATTTAGGGCCAGCTTTGCAAAGGGATTGAATGAAATACTCGCATGAATACAGATTAGAGGAGAACAATGTTAGCATGAATATACACAGGGTTATTAACAATGAGGGCAACTCAAATTGATCCGAATAAACCAGCCAGATCCTCGGCAGTGCACGGATCCTAGCCGTGGTGATGTTGAGCTGCAGCAGGTTTTCGTCAGCTCCAATCCATTACTCAGTGCCGTCTAATCTAAGCTGCCATCCAAGCCCCCTAGAAACAACAGCACAATGAAAGGCTCAGCTGGAGGCGAGGGGTATGCCACTTCATAAGGGATTCTCTGTGGTCTCTGCACTCTTTGTCTTACCTGGTGCAATCATGGCTTGCTTTATTCTCCCAGGCCCTCTCTGTTTTAGTGCACATTGGCAGGGCAAAGACACTTGTCTGCTCCACTTGTTTTTCAATTCACTGATGAGTAACCACATCTTTTTTCCCTCTGCTAAAGCTATGCTCACAAAGGCTCTATTTTTAGCTGGCATCCGGGGTTAGTTTAGTAGGTAAAAGCCAAGCTCGAGAAAAGATGGCTTGGGGCTTTCCAACATCAACATTTAAACCTGCCTAGAGACTCCCATGGTAAAAGGCAAAGCACAGCTGCACAAGAGCAGATTCTCATGCACAATGACGCTGTGAGCAACAATAAACTATCACTGTCTAAAACAATTACAACAATTTACACCATCTCCCAGGGCCATCCATGCATTACTTTCTTTTTGTAATATAAACTGATTCCCACTAAGTCAAACATGTTCTGTGTCCAACAGTCCACAGGTGCTTTCAACCACAGGCATAAGGATCAGACCGTGTGCTCCACAGGGTCTAAGCCTCTACTCCATCTCTAAAGGAAGGCTAAATCCTACTCTAGTCCCTGTTTGTGTGCACACCACGAGAGCTCCAAATGGCCCTGAGGTGGCCCCCTCCACAACCCGAGATGTCCATTATCTACAGGGCCTGTGAGCAAGACTTCATTTCGCAGCCTAATACCAGCTACTTCAAGACACAGTACCTCTCACGCCGCCACGTTTGTCTGGCTGGAGCAAAGCTGAAGGCCATTTCGGGAGCTCCGGCGGCTTCACGAGGCATCATGTTTAGACACGGCTCCTGAGGGAAAATGACACGGTTGGCCGTTGTCACCCTTCGCCCTTCCTCTAAATGAGGCACTCTTGAGAAATGTAATCGTGAGCAGGCCAGTAAAAGGACCTTTCCCAATGTGTCATTGATAAGAGAGGCAGGAGAATGTGAGGTACGCGGGGCCAGACAGAGCTAGCATAAATGTAGCTCTTAATTGAGTTTCCCTGTAAATCTGGGGGCTGCTTTCTTTTTTTTGGCGGTGTGAA
Organism: Heniochus monoceros; assembly: GCA_029783685.1. Classification (NCBI taxonomy): domain Eukaryota; kingdom Metazoa; phylum Chordata; class Actinopteri; order Chaetodontiformes; family Chaetodontidae; genus Heniochus; species Heniochus monoceros. The sequence goes on along the minus strand of JAPZEA010000002.1, from coordinate 10,453,182 downwards.
TAAAGTGCCTGATTTGAAAGGATTTCTAGTGTCTTTCACCTTTGGATGAGGCACCGACAATTCAATTTTTTGGTGAATTATGCTGTTGTAATAGCAAATTTACCCAAAGGTAAAGCTGGGGTCAGGAGAGGTATAAATACGCACCGTGGACACATTCAGCCTGATTTGTACAAAAAAAATGTCTGTATCATATATGTATCTTCAAACATTTATCTCTATAAAACGGAACAGGGGAGGAGAAAATGAGTTACATGACATTTTCTCAATCAGATGTATACAGTAAAAAGAGATTTACTGGGGAAAGGAAAAAAAATCCCCAACAGTAATTTCATCTTCTGTTAGAATGAAAGGACTCTTGAGATTTTAATATTTGAGCACTCAATCACGTACCACTTCCACTGATATTCTGCGATCAAATATCCCCACTCTTCCTCCCAGATCTGCCTATCAGCTTAACGATGCTCTCCATCAGTTCGACTCCAACTGGAAGTCTAAATGAGTGTGAGAGAGGAGGAAATGTATTCCTACAGCTGCCCTACATCCTCCAGCTACTCTAATCACTGTGTCACACAGAGCGACGTGCCAACACAGAGGAAAAACTAACATAAATAGATTAGAGTGACAGATAAGACAGCTCTGAGGTTTCAGACTGACAGCACGGGCCAGCAGGGGCACTGAAGGATGTCTTCAAGAACAGCTCCCAAAAACAAAGCCATTAGGTCAGTACACAAGACCATTTTTCCGCCTAAATTATTTAGCTATGTGGTGGCAAACTCTGCTCCATCCTCAAGCAGATGGTCAGGGAGGGGAGGGGTGCAATCCCTGCATTCAGCATCTTATAATGATCCCAGCCAAAAAACACCTCCACCTACCACAGGATGGTATTACCTCTAATTAGAGAGCCCTATTATTTCATATGCAAACACTTCTCCTCTTGCCACCAATGGCCACCCAACCAACCATCATGATTGACTGCCATTATGAAAAATAAAACAAAGGGTTCCTCTTCTACGCAAAACCTCCCCCCCCTTTTTTTACCCTTCATGCTAATTTCAGCATCCTCGCAACCAGAGCTATAACTCACGAGTCGATGTGTGAGCACTGCAAATAGACACTGTCAGTGGACGTTCTCCAGTCGGAGATGTGTTTGTTCAAGGAATAGGACGGCTTGAGAGAGCAGTCAGTGGGGGAGGTGACGAGGGGGGTGGAATATTCAGCGCAGCGTTCAGCCTTGTCATCCACCATCTCAGCCATGCAGGCCAGTGATCCTAGGCAGAGGGGAAAGCACCCTCTGCAGTGCGCTTGAGGAGAATAATATGAATCATGACTCTGTGAGGCCTCCGTGCAGCTAGGCACGCTTTTTAAACTATAGCCACAGACAGGGCTGTGTTGTAGATGCTGCCAGATTCTGGATTCCTGTTAAAAAAAAAAAGAAAAAAAAGAAAAAAGTGGCCAGGGGTGGTGAAAACACTGCTGGAACAAGCAGGATCTGAGCTCAGAGCTCCCATATCCTCTGAGGACAGCTCATAAAACATGCAGTGGCTGGGACTGGGCCTCTTACAGCACTGGCATTTTAGTGGACCCTGCCGCAAACACACAGGCCACACACACACACACACACACACACACACACACACACACACACACACACACACACACACACACACACACACA
>JAPZEA010000002.1:10065640-10079475 GCA_029783685.1 Heniochus monoceros | reverse complement strand
ATCAATGAAGCTGATGAGGTCAAACATTAAATATATTGTCTTTGTGCTGTTTTCAATTGAGTATATGTCAAAAAGGAAATGCAAGCAAATGGTCAAATTCTGTTTTTTGTTTTGCACAGCATCACTACTTTTTTGGAATCGTGGTTGTACCTCAAAAATGCACAAAAGTCCAAAATCTGAGAAATAACTGTTGATCCCCAGGGGGAGAATTTCCCATTACAGCTGCACAAACAGACACTTAGTGGTAGGAAGTAAGTGGACAGCAATAAGCAGAAAAGATATACAGTATACCATTAACAAATATGCTATATAAATAAAGTGATACTGTTTGTATCAGCTTGTACCCAGAGCTAGATTATCTACATTTACATTGTGAGGAAATGAAAAACAAAACGGTGTGTGTTAACATTCATCTGGCCTCATAATGATTGCTGCTTGTATAACAGCAGACCAACATGGAAACACTCTGTGGTGGCAAAGAGACATTATGGCAATCGCTCAGACACTGTGGCTGTGTTTAAAGTTTCCACTGCTGCGCTGTAAATGTGATATTGTGGTCTCCTTTTGTGTCAGGCCTCAAATAAACCAAACAGACAAATTCAAATGCTGCAAGATTCATTGATCAAGACAGAGACCTGCAGATATGGACACACGCAGATGATAGAGATACAAACCCAAAAGTGGTTTGAGACGAGAAGTGGCAGCCGTGCAGCCACCTCCGGACGCAACCACACACAGATGTGAGGTTAAGCTGTGTCATGTTGTTGTTAGACTTTGGTTTTGAACCTTTTGTGAGCAGAGCAGATTGTCCTCGTGTGCGCCAGGACCTCCGGCACCTTCCCTGCAGAGGTGCCCCCGGCCGCAGATACCCAGCTCTGTTTAGTTCTGGGATAAACCGTTTGGCATTTGAGTAAACTGAACTCTGTCAGTGCCTGTCGGCCACATCACAAGCATCTGAACAGCAGCACCACCGCTCACCACTCGCAGTTTTTTATTTAGTGGCTGCTGGTTTGTTATCAAATAGTCCAAACAGACGCTCAGCGCAGCAGCCATTTCTGTGCGATGTTCTTTTGTCAGAGCCCGAAAAGTGCGATAATGTGTTCGGCTGCAAGTAGATGTTTATTAAGCATCCTTAAAATGATTAACGTCACTTGGAATGAACGCCTGAATAGATGTACGAGAGGATCTGATGATGACACGTGCATGTATCCAGTTAAACCTCCTGCAGCCTGCATGTGTTAAGACTTTTTGCTTTAATGTTGAAGTAATTTGCTCATAAAAATACATATTCACACACAGCAACACGTGTGGTAATTCCAGGTTTTGATTTGAGTATAAAAATTAACTCTCAAAAATGGAAGCAGACAGATTACTATCGTCCTTTTCAGAGTCAAACATGATAGCCACCTAATACACATTTCGGTATTTAGTCAAGTAGCAGATGCGTACCTGCTGGATCACCTGGGAACCATTGTGGAGTCTAAAGGCCAGCAAATGATTTAACATATTAAAATACTACGTTAAGATTGTTTGCAGGTTTTCGTTAGTATCAAGCTTGTAAATTCATTTGCTTTTAGTGCTGCAATAAATTATTCAGTCTTTCATTCGGAGTGTATTCATCTATGCTGGAGTGGTTTTTTTTTTTTTATGCGCTGCTAAAATGGAACATGCTACCAGTCATCATTAGCATGACAAAATATTACACTGTTTGCATTTCAGGGTGTGTCTGTTATGTTGCGCCACAGTGATATTCAGCATTAACCGGATGAGATGATGTATGATCGAACGCATCGCCTTTTTTAAAGCCCAGGTGCGTCACATGCTGTGATCGGTACAGCATGTGCTACGACATTAATTTGATCAGATATTCTGGACAGAGAAGGTGCCTCTGTTACTTCAGTCTTTTTCTGCATTTATTAAGGCCTGTTAAGATGAAGAGATGGTACTGTTTGCTGTTTTGAATCGCCTAATCTCATTTTGTTTTCCCAAGTCCATCACCAGCTCTCATTAGGCCTGGCTACTGAGCCGTAATCCTATTTGAATACCAATCCAACTGTGTTTGCACAACTGATCAAAAACTATGACAAAAAAGAACAAAAAGGTTGTCATATTTGACATAATAATGCTACGGACTACATCACTGAAATGAAACAATGACAATCCAAGTTTTCTAACCTTGTATTCATCATATCTGTCCTTTCTGATATTCTGCCAGACTTGACATCTGGTGGATCGGACAGCTGAGTTACAGAGCTCTCTGAATGCTTTTCCACCATCTTCTCTGCTGTAAAATTCTCACTTGTGCTTCCTGTTAACACCAGAATCACATTGGACCTGTGTTGTCGAGGTCACTTGAAAGAATTTGGGGTCAAACTTCAATTCAGTTGAACTTTTGTGGCACAACCTGTCAGATAATGTGCGTAGCGTTGGCGCCACCACGCCCGACACTGAGAGAGTGCTGCCCCTCTCCCTGCTGGAAATAAGGCCTCATCTGTATAATGTGAAACTAATGCTTTTGGTGTGAAAGATCTGTTTTTTTCGATTGGATATATCCAGATAATTAATTAATTTAGTAGAGTATTTGGGCAGGGTTCTTTTATGGCACTGTGGGTTAAATAAACCCGGAGCGTGTGGGTAGCAGTAAGCCTGTAACCTTGGTTTGGTTGTGCGGTCCGACACAGTGGGGTGTGTTCGCACACCGACAAGGCTTCACCCTGCTGGTTGGGGCTGTGGAGGTGGAACTGGTCATCATGGCCCCACATGTTGATTACTGATCTATATGTGTCTGACCGGTAATGTATTCCTGCAGGCTCCTTCTTAAGCAGCTCTTCCTCTGGTGTTTACACTGGGCTCCACTATTCAGGTTATTATTCAGGTCTGTCAAGTGAAGAAGTGGGACTCAGGAGTCCACAGAGGGTTGATGAAAAGCCGGGGTCATTTTTTATTAATCGGCTTTGGAAATTGTCTTGCTGAGGTGCTTCAGCGGAGGCCGAACCCTCTTGTTTGATGGAGCCCATGATTATCTGGCGCTGACTATATCTGGCTCTTCTGTCTGGATGGCTTTCCAGTAGGAAGTCATGGATGAGAGGACACAGTGAAACCATATTTTGTGTCTCTCTGTGTGTTACAGAAACTGACAGCATGTTAGTAAGTACTTATTTTTTAGTAAATAAAGGCTGTTAAAACAAATTCAGTGTTACTCAGTTTTCAGATGCATGCAAGAAAAAATTTGCAGGCTGTTTACGTACTGCAGGATTTAATACAATAAGACTTAATAAGAAATTAAAAAATAATAACTAAAGTATATCTACTGAAGTACAGTGTACAAAGTAATGGAGTATTTCCATTTTCTGCTACTATAGCTGATACTCTGCTGTAGTTCACTAGCTACTTTGGAGATTATGATTTTGCATGCAAAACGTGATTAATTATATATTATAAAATATGATTATGATTATTACAGATTATTACAGGTTAAACTACAAAACAGTGCATTAAAATTGGGTCTGCTTTGACTTAAAGGACATTTTTAACAATACTTCTGTGCTTTTACCTGCTTAAAATGCATATTTTTATTTGAATAAATTATCTGAGTATTTCCTCCAATACTAATGTTGACTGAAGGAGCCTAACAGAGGAGTCACTGGCTGTGAACTGGGAGGGAAATGTAGAAAAATCCTTTTTACGTGGTAACAATCCTCAACCTCAGCCACTGTAATTGGCCAAATTAGTTGCAAATCCACCCGTGTGCTCGTGTTTCTGTTTCTATTTAGTTTCTGTGCTGTTGGGCTTGTTGTGATACACCCCATGACTCAGCCTGAAACACACACACACACACACACACACACACACACACACACTGCACACAGTTAGCCTTGGTGATGTTCAGGGAAACCGTGTCCAACAGGGGGAACTCTGAGCTCCTCCTGGGGCAGAGTTGCGGCTCCTTGTCCCGCGGCTCGTCCTCTCAGGGGATCTGTGCTGCGAGCGCCTCGGAGCTCTGCGGGGACAAAGCAGAAGGAGGTTGTCACGATAGAAGGCTGCACATTATGTGGCTGCACAATAGAGATGATCAGACATGTTTTATACTGTATATTTACATGCATGCAGTGTCTCAGTTTTTGCTGTTTTGAATATGAGCTGCTATTCTTCTAGACTCCGTAAACTGTCCAGTTCTTATTTCTTTTGTTTGCGCTGCAATGAATTAGTGCCCACATTAGACATTACATGCTTTATTTGTTTTTTCTAATCACAGACCCAAACACTATAAAGCCAAATGATATGTGAGTAGCCCCGGAGGGAGAAAATTGCTAAGTGCATGCAAGGCACAGGTACATATTTATCCAGCTGGAAGATTAGAAGGGTTGGAGAGTCATTACAATTAATCCAGGCTTTAGTAAACAATAAAGACAGATCAGGTATGAGTTAGCACACAGTGTTAACACAAACACAGACAGGCAGGGCCATTGTGCCGGGTCAGGTGAATACCGAGCAGCCACGTCGTTCAATTTACCTCCCATGAATAGTAAAAGTGGTTTGACTCACTCACCATGTTGCTTGGGTTTGTGTTTTTAAGACGCATTGTTTGCGTTATATTGTACTTGCATTAGATCACTGAAACATGTCTGATCAACCTGACAACAGGACAGGTGACTGTAAATCTTTCATGACTCAGCAGCTCTACTTCCTGTTGCGTGGCAGCAGGCTCTGTTCGTGTTTTCACTTCCACTCGTCTTGTTCCCAAATTAACCAAAAACCATGAGACAATTTCACTCATGATGTATTTGAAACACAACGCATACACACACACACACACACACAGTGGCCCCATGGTTCTTTCAGTATGTCAGTTCTGTCAGTGTTGGCACTGTGTGAGCGCCCCCTGCTGTCGGTGACTGGCAGGTCTCATGTTAATAGAATCACGTTTTCTCTCAGCATGATTCAGTCTCTGTTCATGGGAGTAATTGCTTTGAAATTGGTCTGTTTTCTCTGAGAACATAGTCCTGACTCTCCTGTGGGCAGAATGCTTTTTCAAATGATAAAAAAAGCATCACTCACTAATGTTCAAACTAGAGTAGCAATGGATGGTCACGACAAGGAATAATTTCCTGGCAGGTAATAGGATGGCATGAAAAGAAAAAAGTAGATTATGTTTGATTTATTTTTGTGGGGAGGGGGCGAGGATCCACTTGGGGTGCTTGATTGATGTAAAATGATAATATCAGATATTTATTTTTTGACGACACACTCGTTAGTATTGGTTTCAGGGAACTGCAGAAACAGATGAAACAGCAGGCAGATTACTTTGTATTATTTTGATTAGCATGAAATTTAATTCAAGCTTTCACTTCCTCCTCAGGATGAACTGTGGTAACTCTGCTGAGCCCAAATTGTCCAATACTTTGGTTTACACATACCTGCCAAACTAATGACATTCCCATCAGTCTGAGCTGTATTTTGGGTTTAGGATTTGCTAATTAGCATGCGCTAATTAGCAAATGCTCACATGATAACATGCCAAACTAAGATGTGAACATGGTAAACATTATACCTGCTAAACATCAGGATGTTAGCATTGTCATTGTGAGCACGTTAGCATGCTGATGTTAGCATGTAGCTCCAAGCACCACTGTGTCTAAGCAAAGCCTTACAGAGCCGCTAGCATGGACTCTAAAGTATTTTTCAAAGCTGAATAGCAGCTGCTAAAAAATCTTACTGTTTTGATGTTATTATGTTAATAAAATTGTCTACTTAAATATCATTCAGCCTATACTGAAATATTTTCTCTCAAACACTGAGCCAATCAGTTCCTCTCACTTTGCTTGTTGCTGCATTTATCTAATTTCAGTCAAATTAAACTATATTTTTCTTTCTAACTGGGGTGACGGGCTGCTCTATTTTAAAGAAAAATGCTGGTTTCTGCACACAGTCAGCAGAGTTGGAGATATCAGGCCTCATTTACTCCCCTTCTGATTTTTGCAGCCATTCATTCATGCTAAATTAACTTCACAGACAATAATCCATCACAGTAAACTTACATCCTTATTTTGATGTTGTCAGGCTTTGTCTTATCATCTGTCTTTGTGCCTGCCTTTAGTGTTCTCATATCAGTGTGTTCATTATTTTAGTCTTTGCTTACTGTCGCTCACTCCTCCACCAGGAACTAATCCCTCAAAACATGCTGCTTTACAGATGTGATTGGCACATCCATGTCTTCTTATTTGTGATGCTGTAACGTTTGTGGATAAAAAGAAGTATTATGATATAATTACATATGGCATAGACTGAAAAACAGTCTTCTGGAGGCACAAGTCATGCAAGCAAAGGATTTAATGGAAGGTCTTGCACAAAACAATAGTTAATGTAATAAAGACAGTGTTGATTGCTTATTAATTTGTGGGACGACATGAAAATGTGTTGATTAATTGTTTCATCTGTCTCATCCAGGGAGTTGCGTTGGCCTCTCTCTTCTTCATCCTGGTGTCCATCACCACCTTCTGCCTGGAGACGCATGAAGCCTTCAATGAACTGCAGAACCGGACGGAGCTGGTTGTGGTGGGCAACGTCACAAGCCAAGTGGAGAGGAGGGAGATGGTGACCAAGCCCATCCTCATCCTGGTGGAGGGCATCTGTGTGGTGTGGTTCACTTTTGAATTCCTGGTGCGTATCATCTGCTGCCCGGACAAGGTGGTCTTCATCAAGAACACGCTCAACATCATTGACTTTGTGGCCATTCTGCCATTCTACCTGGAGATGGGCCTGAGCGGTCTGTCATCCAAAGCTGCCAGCGACGTGCTGGGCTTCCTCCGTGTGGTGCGGTTTGTTCGGATCCTCCGGATCTTCAAGCTGACGCGGCACTTCGTGGGCCTGCGCGTGCTGGGCCACACGCTGAGGGCCAGTATCAATGAGTTCCTCCTTCTCATCATCTTCTTGGCACTGGGTGTACTCATCTTCGCCACCATGATATACTACGCTGAGCGCATCGGGGCCAAGCCCGACGACCCCACAGGCTTCAACCACACGCACTTCAAGAACATCCCCATCAGCTTCTGGTGGGCGGTGGTCACCATGACAACGTTGGGCTACGGAGACATGTACCCGCAGACGTGGCTGGGCATGATGGTGGGGGCGCTGTGCGCGCTGGCCGGCGTGTTGACCATCGCCATGCCAGTCCCCGTCATCGTCAATAACTTTGGGATGTACTACTCGCTGGCTATGGCCAAACAGAAGCTGCCGAAAAAGAAGAAGAAGCACAACCCAAACCCAGACGCTCCGACTGACTCGGCCTCGTTCGGGAAGTCAGACACAATCTCCCACAGAGACAGCACTCAGAGCGACACCTGTCCGCTGGCTGTAGAGGAGAGCGTCTGCAGGAACCGCTCAGGTCAGGCAGCAATGCAACATTAAAGGGTCAGTTCACCCAAACACAGAAAAAACACTTTCTCTCTTACCTGTTCTGGTACCTAGCCATGCAGATCACTCTGGTTTTATTTGCTCAAGTTGTAACTCAGCTTTTCTGGTGCCACTCCAATCCAATAATGATGCTCACATTCTTGGGAAATTACATTTTAATGTGTTTTTCCACAAGCAGTGTCAGTGTCAGATCATGTCTACCGCGTAAATATGCCATTTTAATTTATTTGTGTTTGCTGTAGATTTTCCAGCATCATGAGGAAATAGTTGCTGGACAGAGTTGTTTGAATTTTTGGATTTTTTAAAATTTATGTATTTATTTATTTTTTATTACCTCCAGTGTATTTAGCTCTAAATCTTAGTGTGGAATCCCTCAAAAACCAAACTACCTGCATGGCTGCATGGCACTAGAGGTAAGGTGATGCTTTCTTTAGAATTTGGGTGAACTGACCCTTCATGCTATGTAATTTAATCAGATTTTTAATGTAGAAAGATTGTTTTATTTAGCCTGTTCATTTAACCGATGATACATTTTTATTTTAGTGATCCTGAGCCTAAAAGTAACAAACAGCCAGTGCGTTTCTAGTCTTATGGCCTTAAAGTGTGTCTGACAGATGAGCTGTACATAGTCATAAAGACAGTAACACACCGGGATCAAATTACTTTTTATAACATCTCAGTCAAATTGAATTTCATCACAGAAAAATACCGATTTTATGCAGTATACATCTGCCTTTGTCTGGACCCTCGGGGTAGTTTCAGTAAAAGCTTTGGCATTTACGTCGCCATGTGTTTTTGTCTTCCTGTCAGACTCCAAACAGAACGGGGATGCAAATGTGGCCCTTTCAGAGGAGGAAGGCTGCAGCCTGACCCAGCCGCTGTCCCCCAGTGAAAAGTGGTCCCTGCGGTGCCCCCGAGGGCGAGAAAAGACTAAGAAAGAGGCCACCTGCTTCCTCTTAACCTCTGGATACCCCAGTGTCCATACTGGTAAGTTACATACATCTAGCACGTAACTGAATATACACGTTCACTGTTTTAGAGTTGCATTTTAGCTGTTCTGTTGTTTCAGTTCACTTGGTTCTTTAGGGATCAGTTATTTTGTGTTTCCTCCACTGGTGCTCTCTGGGAATTGAATGTTTAAGGTTTAAGTCATGCAGTATATGCAACTAGCTCCTGGGAAATCTGCTTCTAGAGTTAGATGAGAAGATTGATAACACTCTCATGTGTCGAGTCATTTTTCATTAGCACATGTCTGTGCTGAAGGCGGCTTTGGTAGTTAGAGTGAAAAGTGGAGACATCATACTGAAGATTTTTATTTCTTAGACCAAATGACCCACTCAAACTAACCTCACATGAACTATGGACTTCATACAGTATTTATGATTTTGTTCTCTTTTCAGCTATCAAAAGGTTTAACTGGAGTAAAAGCCCACAGCCAGGCTCGCGGCCTGTGCTGTAATTACACTCCAGAAAACACAGCTGATGGATGGATGAAAAACTGAGGGAAATTTTCACCATTCTTAGACTACCTCGCCGGTAGTTTGGCAAAACATTTAAAGTTTGGCCTCAGGGTCGTGACAGAGGAATGTTGTTAGCTAAGTATTGTTAGAGGATGACGTTAGCTTAATGAAAAAGCTTTATCCTCAGTATGATGTGCATTCTGTTTTAAGTTTTAGATGGACAGCTGCAAACTTTGACACACTGATGGGACTAAATGAGAAGACGGGATCATCAAAATAAAAACTTTCTTCCTTGGGCGACCAAATTTTATGATGGCCATCCAATTGCTGTTCAGCTATTGTAAGCAATTTGATCATTTTATGTGATATATTAAATAATAATTGTTAGGTGTCACAGTGTTAATATCAATGGTTTATGGGTGACATAAAATGTATAATTTTACAACATGTCCATTCGGCTTCAGCAACAGACTTTAAACAGGACCAAGAGTCTCCAGCTATGCCAGCAGCTCCACCAGCTTTTAGCTAAATGCTAAGCCAGCATGCTAACGGCTCACAATGTTAACATGCTGATGTTTAGCAGATCTACTATATACCACGTTCCCCTTGTCAGTTTAGTGTGTTAGTAAGCTGACGTTTGCTGATCAGCACCAAACCAAAAGTACACCTGAGGCTGATGGGAATGTGATTATTTTTGCAGGTATTGCACAAATTACATTTTTTGCAAACATGAATGTGTTCAAGGCAATCCACCCAACAGCTGCTGAGATATTTCAGTCTGAAACAAAGTGACTGATTGACATCCCTGGAGCCACGCTACCAGCACACCTAAACCAAACACAGTGTATGTCAGTCAGTGTGTAGAATCAATACAACAAGGTCTGAGTTCTCTCATTAAAAGGTGAGAAAAACTCCACTGTATGTGCCCACTTCTGTTATAAACTGTCTTGAAACCTCCAACTGACTAAAGGCAGATTTTAGTCATTATGCTCAGGAAAGATCAAAAGGAAATCAATGGAAGAGCTTTGTAGCACTAATTGCATCATTTATCTGTTTGTGTACGCTCGGTGAAGGGGCTTTTCTTGAATACTCATCCTCACAGAGCTGCATTAGTAGCAACACAAGGTCCCAAACAACCTGTTGTGTGCAAGTATTTTTCATGTTTAGTTGGATCTTGTAGACATCCAGAATGCTTTGATACACCTTTGACTGTCCCAGTGATTACTAACTTGCACATTTTTAGCATGTACCTCCAGTATTCTGTAATTTTGCCTCTTTAAGAGCTGACTGAAACAGGTAACATGGGTACAAAGAAGAAGGCGAAGCTCCTCTCAATTGACATCCGCTGTCAGCCTGCCGTCTCTCTCTGCTTGAATGGCCGCTGGATCTCACATCTGAGCTTCCCAAAGTACCCGACAGCCCCTTGTGAGAAGAGGCGCTATATTTGGCAGTCATGGATTCATTCCTGACATCCTGAGCACACATCCCACCCAAGTCAACATCCTGACTCCGGTCCACAAACAGCCCAAAACTGAAGGTGCTTTCCTGCAGAACTGCACTTTACCGAGATGCATTTTTCGACCAAAGCTCATTAGCACGTCACCGTGGAGGAAAAAACAACACATAAATGGGGCACTTACTACAGCTTGGCTCCTATGAGAGTATATAACCCCGCTTTTTTTCGACAGCCCATTACAAGAAATTGTATTTGGACGTATTTCCTGAAAGCCTCGTCACTCCCTGAATGCTGTAGATTGGTGTAGATTAATGGCATGTTGTCATGTGCAGATGGAAAAAAAAACAAAAAACAGACAGCTTCACTTAAATGTGTCAGATAAATGAGAAGCAGGGATGTTTGTGGATGCAAAGTGATGCTCCAGGAAAGGAAAACATCAGTTAATATAAAATTTACAGCCTCGCAGAGACAGCTGTGGGAAAGACACAAATGCAGAGAAAATACAAATCGACTCCAGCCTGATGTCTTAAATAATATGCTAAATTATCTGGTCCGCTCGGGAAATTGCGAAGCGAGCCGTCGTCTGATCACAGAGACAAAAACCTCAAAACTGAGAGAGAGAGGGAGAGAGGGAGAGAGAGGGAGAGAGGGAGAGACGAGGGGGTAATTCAATCCTGAGCTCTGTGTCTGGCGAGTATGTGGATAATGACATCCCAGTCTATTACAGGGGAATATCACACATACACAACACATTTCAGTCCACATTACCTGCAGTCAGGTTTCAAGTGGACTTTCTCTGTTTCCTAACAGTGTTAAAAACTGTTGTGGCAGAGGTAGAATAAAAAAAAAAATCCTGTCTTTGTGATTGCAGCCATTTTGAGTTGGTTGGATGGAGAGAGATGATGTGGCAGCGGCTCTGCTCTTCAGAGCTGTGCCCATAGGGGATGGTGTTGATATAAGGTATGGATAATATTTCACAGAGCAACATGGCAGGAAGCAGAGAGAAGGACAGATGGATGCAGCAGGTCTGAAGATGCTCAGATGTTATCAGTGACAGGAAACTGTCGCCCTCTCTGCAGTGGGAACAAAATGCTCGTGGATTTGAAGTGATTAAGGTCGTCACAGGGAGCCTGTCACAACGCTCGCGCTCGCTGTCACAATTTCTGCATAGAGAAGTAACCGCTGTCCTGGTCGATGGCGCATTGTCTCACAATCAGCGGCTCGCTTCCGTACGATGAGTGCATAATGGTTGTGGCAAACCGTTCAAGTGCTGGTAAGAGGAAGCAGCAGGCGGATGTACAGAGAAGCAGAGAAAAGGCTTCTGAGCTCGGATGAGTCTCCATATTCCCAAGTGACTCCTCTGGATGATCACCACTAATAGGTTTCCATTAACAACATGGATTGTCAAAGCTGAAGTCACCTGCTGGTCTCTGAAGTTCACGTCTGCAGGATTTCTCTGTCTGTGGAGTTAAAATATTAGTCGATCAAACAGAAAATTATAAACAATGATTTTGATTTAGGGTTTTTCATTTGGTTCTAAATGGAATATATTTGGGTTTAAAACTTGCTCGGATAAAGTAATTTGAAGATGTCACCTTGGGCTCATGAAGCTTGTGGGCATTTCTCTGTTTTATGTCATTGTTATGTTATTTTATACAACAAACAATTCATTGATTCGCGTTTTTTCGACTATTAGTAAAAGTATTCATCAGTTGTAGCTGTACTGTGGCTGCTTCACAGCCTGAAGAGGCTCAGCTTTAGTCGGCAGAGATATTTCATGACACTACGTGATAAAGTTGTGCTGCAGGCCTGTTTTCTTGGTCTCTCTTGCTCATATCATATTCATAAGTGACCGTGTGTGATTGTGTTTTTCGTGTTTCCTAACAGAGAGCCGTAAAGACATCCTCGCTGCCACTGGAAACTACGCTCAGCCGGAGGTCACCACTCTGACCTGATGCTGATCGGCTATGAAAAGGAGAAAGAGCATGAATCGGCGGTGGAGTACATGCTGTGCAGAGCTTCAGCTTTCCTTCCTGAGTGAACTGCAGACCGGATTCTTTTTATTCAAGACAAGATTTTTTTTTTTTTTTTTTTTTCTATGTTATACATCCAAATCCCTGTGGTACAAAATCAGTTACATAGCAGATTTATCATATTGACACTCATTTACATGTTACAAATCATTTTGCATGTGTTGCATGATCTAGCATTGTATGTTGTACATAAGTGACGACTATTTATACGCTTTTCATCTAGTGGTCATGGCTTGACTTAAAGGCCCTGAAAATGTATTTTCTCAGTTGGCTTCTTGCTATGAGTGATATGATAGGATGGTTTCGATCCGAATATATCGCAAGTTTTAACTGAGTTTAGAAGAAATCTGCAAAAGAAAATGTGAATGAATGCTTGTTTTCATCCGTACGGTTATCAGAAGACCATGATACTACTGCAGAAGACGAGGGCGCAACAAAATGCCATCATTAAAAGAGCGCCAGTCGAACCTCAAACAATGAAACAAAACGTAAAAAAAACAGTGGAAATATGACATTTCTGTTTGTTTCATGTATTAATGTGAGGGTTAGATCAGGTCAGTGTGGAGCGATGAGGAGACGTTTTAATCTGTGGAAACAGCTGATCAGTCCTGTGAGTTAAATGTCCGCTACTTCATAACTTATTTGAAAAAGGTGTTTCTGTCTCCCATAAAGTGCATTAACTCTTTTTCAAGAAAGGAAAAATACATCTCAAGCAAAGACTTTTTGCAAAATTGAGCAACTTTTTTTTCGAGCTTCGCTGTTTCAATCAACCTTTTCAAATGGGATTCTTCAAAAAACACATAAAAATACGCTGATAGAAACGTGTGGGGTCCAACATGAACACGTCATGTTCTGACAAACAGTTTATTTCATATTATTCATTTTGTGGGCGGGGCTCCATTGGAATGAGGTGATGTCATGTGTTTCCGGGCTCCAATCAGGATTTAGCCACACTTGAATCAGACTCTGGCGACAGCTGGTGGGCTGTTACTGTCACTGTCAATCAGATCTGATCAAACCGCACCCACACAGTCCTTTTGGGTCATAAACTCTCAATAAATAGTGACTCACTTATTAGTTTAGTCTACTTTAATGTTAGAGAGGAGGATTTAAGATACAAAGTTTTCAGGGGCTTTAATCTGAAGTGAGCCTGTTTTAACCATCTGTCGATATCTTTGCATTTCTTAATGTCTTCTATCCATAAATGATGTTAACTGTCGAGTAAGAACACCCAAACACTTGTGAATATGGGTTTGTACAGCGAAACTGTTACTGTGAACTAGGATTAGATGAAAACTTGAAATTGTTGTTCGATCCTCGTCAAAAACGGACCCAGAGTTCTTTGTTGATCATCCGGTCTCTGCCTTCTGTCGTGCCACTGCTCTTTAACACTGACCACAGGGACAACATGCAGATATTTTGTCGAGACACAGCGTGGTATGACTGCTGCTCAGGCAACAATTTCAAGTTTTC
>JAPZEA010000002.1:9949822-9959969 GCA_029783685.1 Heniochus monoceros | reverse complement strand
AGTTTAGTTCAAGTGCAGCTACAGTTGCCTATAAAGGCATCTCCCCAAAGTTAGATGCAGGGACCTGTGAGCGCACCACATCTTGTGGCTTTTATGCAGTAATTTTATGCTTAATAAAAACAAAGTCTGGAGGGAGTGGTAGTGTGAATCTATATGTGTGTATGTGTGTGTGTGTGTGTGTGTGTGAGAGAGAGAGAGAGAGAGTGTGAGTGAGGGTGGGGCCAAAAAAAAAAAAAAAAAGATGCCCTGCAGCAAAACTACACAGGTCTGCATAAGCATAAACGTGACGTCTAGATGAATCTATTTCAAGTTGCTCCTGTTGGTCTTTTTCTCGGAAATGAGAACGGTCCCAGAAACAATGCAACACATCAATTTGTCAACATCTGTATCACGCTGGTAACAACCAGGCAAACTACTCATTATGCACCCCATCCCATCTGATTGATTGTTTGCTCCGGTCGGGTATGATGACTGGGCAGATATGTGCTGCTCTCTGCTGAGGTCAACTGGAACGCGATAGGCGGTGCGGAAACTGCAGTGGTGTATTGACCGTCGCAGGAATAGCTACAAGCAGGCAGCGCTGAGCCACTGATCAATGAAACAAACTGGTTCTATGCAGATCAGAGTTACCCCTCCTTTGCTCAGCCTCTGCAGCACAACAGCGCAGGCTGCAGCCACTCAGACACTCAGCTTGAACTCAAAACGGAGGAAAACCTGCTGAATATGGATGAGTTTGCACACAGTGCGTATTGCTAAGTAAAGTGTGCATATTGACTTTTATTGTGAATGAAGTTCACGTTAATCTACATAAATTAACACATGATAAGTGATGATCAGCCACATCTTCACTCTTCAAGGCTCTGAATGAACTCGAAATGAATAAACAATGAAATGCCTCGTCAGCGAACACCTCTGCTTTCCTTACATAACAGAATCCAGTTTCTCTCCTCAGAGGTTAGAGAGGTGACATGAGGCAGCTGTGCTGTGTTTATGTGTCCTCCTCTAGCGACCCAAGACAGCGTCCTGGGGTGTCCCCTGCTTGCATACAGACGAGTTGTGAGTTTGTTTGTGTGTTTTAGCCTCAGCAGGTTGGTCCAGGCCTGCAGCTGTTCCTGTTCAAACTCAGCACAATGCAGTTTAAATTTGGCCTCTCCAAGTAGCACCTTAAGCCAACTGCATCATGGACATTATTAGTTCTGTCCATTTCCCTCTGTCATGCCGACAGGTATTAAAGGTGTATGTGCATGCCTCTGGGCATTAGCAGACCATGGGGGGGGTTTGCAAGCCATGGAGGGATGCCATTCCCTTTGCTTCAAAGAGGGACATTTTGTCACTACATTAAAGCAAAGGGTTGTAAAAGGCATGTTGGTTTTCCCAGCTTCTCTGAGGTTGCAGTTGGCTTGTCTTGCCTCCTCTTTTGTACGTATTGCCGCCTCAGTGCTCCTCTGCAAAGTATCAGCCACTTTAGAGCTGGACTCGAACAAAATTGGGAGCCCCTCTTGTCACCGCGCCAGCAAATTTACTCAGTTAGCTGTTGCTTAGCGACTTCAGTTAGCTCCAGTGTTGGCGGCTGAGGCCTGACGAACAGACTGACCCGGACGATAGCGGCCTCCCTCCCTCAGCCGAGTCAATGGGCCTCTATGACGAGCGCCGGGTCGGGGACAGAGGGACAGCGGGACACTTGCATGGCGGCTTTGTGGTGTGGGTGGCACCCTGTCTCTCTAGCTCTGTCTTTGTCTCTCTCATTGCCGTGCACATGACCGCAGAATGTGACGGAGCAAACGTGTCTGAGTTGAAAGGATCTGTCAGTCTTGCGGCTCGCTGGCAGCGATCGCTGGCACAGAGCTCCTGAATAACCATCAGGAAACATTCAGACACCTACAGTATATCCTCTGGTTTTTGTTGCATCTCCACTGAAACACTGGAGACGTTTGGTTTAAGAAAGCATATTTGTCAGTTAATTTGAGTATATCCTCTGTAACTTTATACAACTGTGCTATTTGACCCCAGTTTTGGCTCAATCCATTAATGTTTCATCCCAGCTGTGTCTCTTATGCAGGTGTGCGGAGTGTTTTCTGGAGACCTCTTTCTGTAATTTTTCCCCATTTCCTCCAGCAGTGGTGCTGTCCAGCTGCTGCTGCACCAACGCTGACACAGGAAATACAGAATTTTTCCAGGCCATCTACGCACCTCAAAATGCATCACTGACACAGTCCTTTAGGAATTCTAAAACCATTTCCTCAAAAGCCAGAGAGCCGATGCATAATTCAAACAATTATTTCACATTGAAGAGATGTGATGTAAAAAATGTAAGAAATGTGTTATAAGTCAGCACTTGTGTATGACGGCAGCTTCTCTCACACTCTCTCCCTTTATTGCCTCCTAAAGTAAGTGATAACAGATGTGTTACCGACCATTTAACTGTCATTAGTCTTATCTGAAAGACACCTTTCATCAAAGGTGATACGGTGTCTATCTGCGGAGGACTGATTACCAGGGGAGGGATTACAAAACAGAAGCATGTAACTCATAAACGCACAACCCCATCTGGAATATTTCAATTATTCATAAAGCCCGAGCAAGAACTCTTAAAGAATCACATGCACATGTGGTCAGTGGTCAAAATGTTAATGCTGTTTTCTGTTCGTATGGAGCGGCCTCATCAGTGGCATACTGCTGAACCCACCCGGCCTGGCCAGTGGACCAAAGTTCAGCTTTTATGTAAGCACATTCATTACATAAGACTGCAGAGTCTGAGCAGCTCACAAATAATTAATGCCTAGAAGTTGACTGGGGACTTTTTTTGCATTGCTTCTTAAACTCTGCCTTAAAGAAACCAGGACCTCCCTCCTCTCAGTCACTGTGAAATCCCTGCTGGAAGCCTCTTTCAAGGACAAACAGCAGCAGTCGACTGTGCATTCAATCCTGAGCCTGCTGGATTTCTAAAGAGTGCCAGGTTTATTATTTGACTTTATACTTTATCCAAATTTCAGACACAGCCCAATCAAGATTGGCAGCAATCTTCTCATCTAACTTTTGATATAAAAGTAAATACTATAATGTGTTTCCCAAAATGTCAAACTATTCCTTTAAAGTGGATCATTAAAAACACAGTGGGAACTATTGGCCGATGTGTGCCTCACCTGCCACAGAGATGATAAAGGAGGCGTCCATGGCGTCGATGCCCAGGGTTCTGGCACGGGCAGACAGGTGGAAATAGGGGATGAAGTAGGCCAGCTGGCTGAAGACCAAGGACCAAGTGTAGATGCAAAAGAATGGGTCCTTTAGCAGGGAGAAATCCAGTACTTTGGCTTTTCTGACGGCCACCTCACTCGGAGTGCTGGCATGTGAGGGAAATCCAACAATGGTGGACCCATTCATGCTGCCATTGAGCTCTGCGGAGCTGTCTGGAGTTGTGGGTTTACACTGACCCACGTCATGGTGGGGCTCATGGCCATTCACACCATTCAGGACCAGTCTGGTCAGTTCAGGGTTCACTGACTGGTCCTGGAGTCCCTGAGTACCTTGGCCTCCCAGGTTCTCAGCGTCCCCATGAGGGGCAGGAGGAGGGGGAGGGGACGAGCATGAGTCTGATTTGGAGATGCCATTGGATAGGCGAGAGGAGCCATTCAAGCAGCTCTTGGTGTATTCCTTCTCCGAGGAGCTCTTCAGGGAAACAGCAGGGCTCTTTTGGATGGGACGAGAGGTAGGGTTTGACACAGGAGGCTTCACATTGATGGGTCGCAGAAGCATCCCAGAGGCCACCAGGTTCAGCATGAGACCACCAAGAATCAGCATTGCCCCTGTGGCGGACAAAGAGAACTCAGGACCCGAAACCTTGCACCATGTGTGCCATATTTCCCCTATATTTTATATTATGCAATGTGCACCAAATCAAAGAAATGCATTAGGGTCTGACACTGTCACTGACAGATCTGTCCTGCCTACCTTGCCAAGCATACTGGTCCAGGAGCAGCTGAGTGAAGGGAGCAAGGGCAAAGGTCAAACCCATCCCAGAGCGGCCGATGGCATACGCTGTCGCCAGCCTCTTTCGGAAGTACAGCGCTGTGACCACTGAGAATGACTGGTATAGTAGTGCAAAACCCATTCCTACGAGGATCAAAGAAGGCTATCATTATCAAACATCGTGTCTTTCACAGGAATGTGGTGAGACAAGAGTTAAAATGAATTCACAGCTCACACAGACGTCCTCATGCAGACGATGATCTTGGTGTTGCTTTGCAGATTCAGAGTCATCAGAGTGTGACAGCAGGAGCGAGTCTTGATGTTATCTTTTGGCTTTCCACATATTTCTACTCACCAACTATCACTCCCATGCTGATGTAGAGGAACACCACACTGTTGGCGAAGATGCTCATGAGGAAGCCTCCACTAACCAGCACTGCCCCGGCGATGGAGGTCACCCTGGCACCCAGTTTGGCACAGGCCACAGAGGCAATGGGTGCTACAGACGACACGGGAGAGGAAGCACGAAGACACAGAGTTTTCCATTTTCTACTGTTCAACATCAGCATCGCAAAGAGGAAACGTGGCTCCAAGCGGTGAAAGCTTTACTCTCTAACAAACTGATCAGGGACATGAAGGGGAGAGGACACAGCCACACAAGAAAAACCTCTGAGACATGATCATCCAGTCTATGGACTCAGTGCAGAGCTGTGTAGCTGATGCAGAGTCGGCTTCTCTCCATACGAACCTCCAGACAGACGCAGACTCGACATGATGGAACCGATCCAGCTGATGCTCTCCGCCGAGCCTCCGAACTCATCTTGAAATGCCACGAAGAAGATCCCAAAGCTCTTCAGTGTTCCCATCACAAGGACATTTACCTGCACATACACACACACGCAAATAATGGGAGAGATCAGCGCCAGCAGAGACTGCATGTGAGGTAAATCAATGAAATTTTTCAGGCTTACTTAGTGTCCTTGTTACAGAGTGAGCTCTGTATGGAGACGCAGGAAAAAGAAATAGTGGTAGGTAGTTTGCTGGTTAAAGTTTTATCTTTTCACTGCTATCTAATGAGAACTTGTTGAAAAAGACCAGAAGCCACATCGTTGCACACAACATATCCGCATCTGAACCGTTGTGTGTCTGAGAGATGAGGGATCAGGAACAACTGACGTGGACATACCAGGAAGCAATGCAGCACCACCATCCAGCCCCAGCCTCCATCTGGAGGGTCCTCATACTGGATCTCTTTGTCCTTCTCCTTCTTCGTGGTCATGGCATCCTTCCTGAACAGGTTCATGGCTGCCTTGGTTTCACTTGGAGAGAAAAAAACATCAATAATTTCAAAATCACGCATGCAAAACATGTTTTCATATAGGTTATGTGGATATAAACAGCTTTTCTCTGTTGCATTATAAGGAAGACATTCAACTGATTTGTATTCTGAGTGAATCTCTGTCTCTTCATTTCAATGTCACAACGATATCAGCACAGCAGCGCGTATCATATTAGAGTTTGTGAGGAAAAAGACAGGAAAAAGGTTCTTTCTCAGAAAGAAAAGCTTGATTATTTTCTAAATAAAACTACATGCGATATGATTTTCTTCTTCCTCACAGTTTCTTTCATTTAAGCAACTTTAAAGAAAACTGCCAACCAAAAAGTCGAATCACTGTGAACCATTCAGGGAGACAACACCCGTCGGACATTGTTATCATTATGTCAAGGCACGGAATGAACCTGTAAGGATAACTGACAGTAGACGGTAATGCTGCATGAACTTCTGAAGTCACTGAGTTGTGAAACAGATCAGTTACAGTCCAACTAAACCTGGTTACTTTTCCACCTCTTTTGCTCTTATTACAACTGCGGCACAGGACTGAATGTCTCAACAGTATTCACATTAAGTGTTTCTATGTCGAAGCAGGTGCAAACATTAAGTCGTGTGTACCTCAAAGCTCCCTGCCAGCATGTGACCGCACGTCCTCTGCATGGTGGGCTAAAGTTTGCCGTGATAATGACAATCTTTTAACTTTGTGATATTTCAATTTGTGAGCCAAAAAAAAAACAAAAAAAAAAACAGAGGCCCGAGCCAGGAGGCAGTTATGCCGAGTTGTCCGGATAACTTTGCAGCGTAAAACATGGAAGTCCTTTATGAACTCATATGAAAAGATGCAAAGTTATCCAGACATCTCAGTAAACTCACCTCTCGGAACTGACAATTGAACACCCTGAAACCATGCAGTCCATGACCTGCACAGACTTACTCAAGCTGATGTTTTAGTCAGATTTGGGGTTTAATTATTTTGGATGCAATGACTGGAAGCTACAATAATACTTTTTCCTTTCATCCTTTGCTGTCACGGTAGCACTTTTCCTGTTTTAAGTCTTTGTTTTGCACATGCGATCTTGTAAAAACCTGCGTCAGAAACCCAGTGAAGAGCATTCATGCAAAGGCCCCCTGTCGAGTTTGTGATCCCTTGTAGTGCAACGCAGGAATGTTTTTAAGAGTGGGTCCTCATTGTGTTAGTATCACCTGCACACGCACAAAGATGCAAGTG
Organism: Heniochus monoceros; assembly: GCA_029783685.1. Classification (NCBI taxonomy): domain Eukaryota; kingdom Metazoa; phylum Chordata; class Actinopteri; order Chaetodontiformes; family Chaetodontidae; genus Heniochus; species Heniochus monoceros. The sequence goes on along the minus strand of JAPZEA010000002.1, from coordinate 9,953,442 downwards.
CAGGCAGGTGCGCACGTTGCTGACATCATGCACAGTCCTGCCCATGGTTTCACCATGTTCCACAGTTGGTGCTTGTGAAGAAATGCAGCAACAAACCGAGACTGTTAGCAGGCAAGCAGGGGTATAAACATTGCAGATTTCAAATTCTTCCAAAAATCAGGTTTGGAAATGTATGATGAATGAATTTATGTATCTTTCTGAGGAAGGAAACACATTTCATGCGTCCATTAGGTCTCAAGATACACACCAGGTGTTCAGGTAAGAAACAGTGAGAGTAAACATAATAAATACAACAGTAAAAGCAACATTTTTTTAACCTGTTGCATACAAAGTCAGGCTACAGTAGAAATCAGAAGAACCAGGTTTTTTAAGTGCAAGTAAACACACTGATGGTTTATATGAGATAGTACACATGTGCTGGCACATGCAGATGGGGGGTCAAAGAGGGTGATAATGGATTACTGAGTGCATTGATAATTAAATGTTTTTTTAAGTAAATGTCATGTTTGCCATGCTTAGTGTTCCGGTGCGCATGTGTGTCCACACGTGTGTTGATCCCATATGGTATATGTGTAACTTATGAAGTTAAGACTTAAGCCGTAAGCCGTCAGCTTTGTGAAATGAACCTGTGCTCCTGCAGTGAGGGGATTCAGCAGCGACCTGTTCGTGCCAGTGCTGTGAGCAAAATGTACTGCAGTTTGACTTGGCACCCCGACAGGCAAGGTGTGAATTAACCGTGAGCCCTCCTTCCTTCCAGAGGATGCTCGTTTAACATGTGTCAGCAGATGCTGCATCTAGTGAGGCTTGTTAAAAACAAACATACAAGACTTTGTGTGTTCATCGTGAATCATTTCTGATGAAACACGACGTCCAGACAAACACGAGTCAGTGTTAAGATTTTAACTACAGCTCAACGTCAAAGAAAAGTTGTGCAGCTCTCGGTGGGGAGCTGTTGAGAAAGAGCGTCCACAGCTGGATGTGAGGGCGGCGTTGGGGTTAGAGATGAATCAGAAGGGCAAACAGCAGCAGAGTTCGATGCCTTTAATCACACTGGTGATGGCAATAAGCAAACTCGGCTATTTACTGTACATGCATACAGTTTGTGCAGCGTACCAATCAGCTGCACTTTGACATCCTGTCGCTCGCTGTCTTTGCAACACTTTGCTATTAATGGATGATTATTTACGAATGACATACTGTAAGTCAGTAGACCTAGTGGAGCTTCTTCATTTGATAGTTTTACTTTTACTAATACAGACCTGTTACATTAATAAATCCTTAATCACAGCACTTTCTTGTAATGCACGAAGTAGATTTTTGCTGGTGTGTCCTGAATTCAGCTTGTCTTAAATCAGGTGGCCTCTCCCTCCGACACATTTTATCACACTGCTATGAGAACACTTGGCTCTCGCCTAATTTGTCCTCGTTTTCCTCAGTGATCTTCTGCCTTCTGTGGAGCTCAGCTCTGAAATCAGCCGGTGCTAAAGAACCGACCTCTTTGTGCTAATGACGATGTTGATGCTGATTCAGCAATAAAGACACATCATTTACCTGAAATAATCTTTTTATTCAAGCTTAGTCATACTCGAGCCCCACAAACTCCCCACTGTGACTTTAGACTGTAGCACAATTTAGCATTTTAAATGATCACAGTCTTTTTGCTCTGTGTTTGACTGTACCTTTAGGATAAAACAATGCGATTAAAGTACATCAGATCAAATACTGACTAAGCTCTCCAGACACAGATGGAACGTGTGTATCTATGAAGATGAAGCATCATGCAAGCAAAAGAGCAGCTTCATCAAACGGGAGTTTGCAAAAAACCTGCATGGTGAGAAACTACTTAATCCGTTAGCTATTATCTATTCCATTATATATTATCTGAATCTTTGAATTTCAACAGGAGGGACAGTGAATATTTGCAAGGTTAAAGTGTAATGTGACACTTACAGAAAAATAACTATTCACAGTCACAGTCACACCTATGGACTATTCAATTCACTGCGGGAGGAACACAGTTCAGATCTAAATGGGAGAACGTGCAGACTCACAGACAGGCCCCAATGAGCCCCAACCAGGCAGCACATGTTAGTGCTGACACATGTGTGTTTTACTCATATATTCCCTCGTTTGATACAAGGAATCAACATTAAACGCGGTTAGTCGAGAATGCAGAATGTGTCATTACTGGCAAGTGATAAATGATGTTGTTGAACCTCAGCTGAAAACTGTTCATGTATCCTGATCATCTGTGATCAACCATCACCGCTGTGACATCATGGTGGGCGTAGTAGGTGTGGACAAGGTGCGTGAGGATTTCAGGTAATGCTCTGTTGTAACAGATGTGATCAACGAGAGCTGTCTGTAGCTGCTTATCTGGAGCACTGATCAATGTGGTTTCAAAGCCTGGTTTTACCTAATGTCTTAGAACGGACGGGAATAATTGATTATTATGAACTGTCTCTGAGAAATACAACTTAATAAATTATTTTGATTATTTAAAGGGAATGTGGGTCCGGGGTTCCTCCACCTTCAAATACAGCCTTCATTTTGATGTGAACTACACTTAATGGTGATAAAATCTCCAGGACTGCATTTTGCCGTGATAACACACCCACACAGACTGTGATCAGACTGGGTGTGTCATCAAGTGATTAGAATGACTAAAATGACCTTGACTGAATGTCTTTTAAAACCTGCCCTTCTTCCAGTGCCAGCACATGGAGAACATGAAATATAACCGAGCTTCAGATGCTGGGAAGCAAAGAGAAAGAGAAGGAGAGGGCGTAGTAAACCTGTGTTTATCACCAGTCTTTTGTAGCCTCCATCACTAACTCAGCCTGACTTAGACATGTATAAGAAGCCGAGACCAAATTAGGCAGAGCGCACAGAGCGGATTAAAAGGGGAATGAATTGGGCCAGTGTACTGTGAGGAAAGTATTTCCCCCCATGTGCTGTTCACAAGTTGTCCTCAGAGTGTGCTTGAGTGCATGTTTGTGAATGTGCCGGGGGTCTGAGGGTTTGGAGCGATGGGGGACTGGAGATCAGCGTTTTGTAGTGTGGCATTAACTCAGTGTTACCGCACACTTCCACCGGGAGATTCTCTCGCAAGCTTTTACATCGTGCATCCAGTCTAAATTTAAAAAGCATTTCCTGTGGAAAAGTCTCACAACAGCCAATGATAGACTGTTAACAGACATTTCCACTTCCACCTTGTGAGAGCCTGATTTATGAGTCTGGACTGGCCAAAGTGAAAGCAGAAGTCTTAAAGCGGCCCTGTGGAGCTTTCCTGTAAACAAACAAAAGTTTCTGTTTACATCCAGCGTTACTCACCAAAACACACTGTGTGTATCCTTGAGCTCTAACAAAAGTGTTGAGTGCATTTCCTTCCTCATAACACATTTGCAAAACCAATTATTTAATTATTTTGCATCCAGCACTGTTTATGTCATTGTTTACTAGCTCGCAGTCTTCCCTCCCTTTGCTGGCACATTGCAGCATATCTTGGTGTGTTACTGCCAACCGCTGATCAGCGGAATAGTGTGAAATCATTGGCAGGAACGTGGCATTACCCATGTGCATACGTGTCCAAACAAAACGAGGACTCGCTAATGGAAAAA
>JAPZEA010000002.1:9868044-9879325 GCA_029783685.1 Heniochus monoceros | reverse complement strand
TAATAATAAGCTTTACTTGAAGCATCTTACAAAACAAAGCCACTTCATTATTTCCACAAAAACAGCAACAAAAACAGCAAACAAAACCTCATTAGAAGAAATGAGCGTCAAAGTCTCGGAGACCAATCTGTAAATCTTTTAGCACAGTTTAGCTTCAGTCTGCAACTGGGAACTGTCTCAGAAGCTTGCTCTGTAGATGTGAGATTATATCTGTGTTCACAGTGACATATCAGATAAGAAATACAAGCATTTTTCCTTGCTGCAATGTTATGAAAATCTGAAAAGTTACCTCTAAAATTAGTTGGAAACCAGTGTAAGTTAGTTTCCTTGTGGACGCTTCATCACACAGAGCGCAGTTTGCAGATAATGTTGTAATGTTGAATACAAGTCCAGATAACGAATGTGTAATCTTTTGCTTTGGTTTAATTTTGATAATTTCCTGTGTCATCTTTCTGTAATCCCTCCGGGCATCTATAAGCACCCTGCATTGTGTGTGATATTTACTGTTCTGTTTTTTCCTCATAATCAGATTTTTATTTATTTTTATTCGTCATTTTGCGTCACAATGATGAATTCATCATTTCAATACAGCTCATTTCCTGATCTCAGGAGAAGAAAACCTAAGTAAAATTAAACAAAGAGAAGCATTTATCCTGATAACCGCTGTGTACAGGCAACTGAAACTGGAGCCTTCTAATCTAATGTGTCCTTTCATTTTTGGATGACATCATTTAGACCTCAGGATAAGTGGTCTATCAGAGGCCGCCATATGTATCCACACAAAGCTGCTGTCATTTCCCTGTAACTTGGCACTGAGCCTCTTCATTGGAAAAACCCTAAAAATGTCTCTGTATAACATATACTCAGAGTTTTTCATGAATCCAATTAAATATACATTTTCTAGCCAGAAAAAGAAGTTTGTTCAAAAACCTAGACTAAAGTCCATGAGGTCAGGCGGCAGCCTGAATAAAAACTATCCTGGATCTCTATAAATCCCTTGTTTTAATATTGCACTAATCTCTTTAGTTATGCGTGACCAGAACTTAGATATTCTTGGACAACCCTCGAAAGCAATGTCCACATGTTCCAGTTGTCAACTTATATTTAAGACACGACGGATCTACAAGGATCTATTTTGTACATAACATGAGGTGTCCTGTGTTGTTTGTGAAATATGCTATACTGTATCTCCTTAAATGTATTACTCAGAAATAAAGAGTGGCTCATCCTGATACACCCCTCCCAAGCATCTTCATCATAGACACTCTGAAAGACTTCCTCCTATCAGTTAACAAGCCTATCAATATCACACCCTTTGCAACTCTGCAAGCTCTTACAGAAAGATCAGATAAAACCTCAGTTTAATGTGACATTAATCATAAACTTCTAAATTGGTCTCAGTAGGATTGCATCTTCTGTTAGCTTGACATTTGTGTTAATAAAGTCGCAGAGTTGGAGATAAGCAAAAAATTATTTTTGTGGAAGTCTAAAAGAGTTTTGAACTTGAGTAAAGGACACAAGAACATTTCTATCATCAAACAAGTCTCCTATCACTCTCACTCCTTTTTCATACCAGGAATAAAATACAGCACTTGTAATACCAAGAGGGAAGTCCCTATTAACCATGAGTGGGGTCAGGTATGAAAAGGCATCCTTTCTACCTGTAAATCTATTCATATCTCTCCAGATCTTGATAGATTTTTCAAGTATTGGGTTACCCCTTGACATAGGATGGGATTTCTTTGTGATAGTGAGCTTCCCTGGTAATCTAAAGGGAGCACATCCCCACAACTGAAGTGGGCCCTCTCTTCCTTTCACACAGTACTGACCCCACTCACAGAAAAGGTCTACTGTGACAGGCTGGTTATAAAATATAATACTAGGAAATGCTAGACCTCCTCTGTCTTTTGATAACTGTAAGGTTTTCATACTTAATCCAGGGTTTTTCCCTTTTTCAATCTCTTCTGCCATATTCTTATGATATGAACCAGTAACATTTGCATAGGATAGAGCGAGGTAACACATTAAGCTTTATTAAATCTGTTCTACCCATCCATGAAATTGGCAAATCCATCCATCTGATGAGATCGTGCCTGATGCCTTTATGTACCTTGTGATGATTTAGTCTCAATAAATTCCTAATATTTGAATTTATGGTAATCCCTAAATAAAACAAACCTGGGGTCGACCAGGAAGACGAAAAGTCAAGCAGGTCTGGTAAATTCTTACCATATCCTATTGGCAAAGCCATCGATTTATGATTTTTATTCAAGTTAATCTTATATGCCAAGAGGGACCCAAAGGTTTGTATATATGACATTAAGGTAAGTATGGATTCCTTTGTGTTGGTGATAAACAGCAAAACATCATCCACATATCACACAATCTTAAATGTGGTCGATTTTATTTGGAAACCTGCTATACTCCTGTGACTTCTAATGGCCCTGCTAGCCATTCAGTGGCCACTGCAAAAATAAACAGGCACACAGGGTCCCCCTGACAAACAGATCTCGCCAACTCAAACTCTGACAATTTTATACCATTTACAAGCACACTGGCCCTGGGTGAATAATACATTAGCTTAATGACGTTAATAAAACTCTCCCCAAGGCCAAAGCTTTCCATCATGGTTAAGAAATGAGGCCACACTACGCAATCAAAGACCTTCTCAGCATCGAGTGAGATGATAAGACCTTGTGTCTGATAAGTGTTTGTGTGCTTGATGATGCAATTTCCTCATGTTGGTGTTTTTTAATAAAAACCTGTCTAACTAAGAGAAACACAACCCTCAAGTCTTTTCACTAACAGTTTAGAGAGAATTCTGCCATCTACATTTGTTGGCTTCGATACATTTGTCGGGGGATTTGTCTTTCTTAAGAATTAACGATATATTTGCTGCATACAGGGAGCAAGGAGGAGAAGTTCTCCACTGAATGTGGGCACATATCTAACAAGGTACCTTTTAATGAATCCTGGAATATTTTATAAAACTCAGGGCCATATCCATCTGGTCTGGGAGCTTTTCCACTCTGCAGGAAATTAATTGCATTTATGATCTCCTTACCGGTTACTGGTCTTCCAAGAGCGGTCTTATCTGCCTGTGAAAGTGACGGAAGGTTAAGCTTTTCCACGAAATTGTGGTACACAGTGCAGGAGCACAGTGAACTCTGAGGTATAGAATTTTTTAAGCAAGTTTTTCATTATCTCTTCTCCATTAACATTTCTCATAATGGTTTCTTCCAGCTTCATTATTGAGTGAGGATCGTTCTGGCTTGTCCTCCATACTTGCTTTTTGCATCAGGATTTGGTTAAGAGCTGAGTGGCTTCTGCCTTCTCGGCAGAGTTGCCGAGGGATTATTGGCCACTTGTTTGTCCAGATCAGCTAATTGGTTTTCTAAATTGAGTTGTTCTTTTTACTGTGATGTTTTCAAATTCGCAATACATTTCCATTCACATGCTGCAGCTTAGAGCCATTGTTCATGAAAGCAGACATGGGCAGCATTCCACAAATAATGTGCATATGTAGTGCAATAAATATTTATGACACAAGCTGTTAGTTTTTCATTTTCCTTTAATTCTGTCTTGCTGGACTGACTTGTGTTACGCCAACAGAAATGAGTTCCAGGCGATTGACACAGATTAAGTTACATTTTTAAAATGTTTTATTTTCTCAATAGGAATGCCTGTGTGTAATACAGTGAGAAGTGTCTCTTTGTGTTAAGAGAATATGTGGGGCTGACTGAAGTGTTGAGATATGAGCATAATAATCGCTGCATGTTAACATAAATGTCACGAGGGGATAATGTTCGCATGATGAGTTCCATACAATCTCTAAAGGATTCATTTACCTCACATCCAATTATGTATTTGTACAAATGACTTTACTACCAGCAATTCTATAGAAATACACCATATTACACTGAATAGCTTTGTGTAATTATTAATGTTCATTTCTTGTGGGTCAGAGAAGCGTTGGCTCAACTCTGCTGTTGTTTTTGAGGCCACAATTTGTGTTGTTGTTGTCTTGGACTGCATTATGTTCACTGCATATGATCTTTTGTCCCTCCATGTAAGTATGCCATTCTTCCCAAGGCTATTATTTACTGCAGGGCTATAGGTGTTCATAAGTATTTTTGAAGCCATATTTCTGCCAAACACTTAAGATGATCTCCGTTTTATAGATGCCCATTCATCTCATGGGAAGCATATGACCCAGCACACACTGTGTTATATACAGCCCTCATATATTTTCCATGGCATGGCACACTGAGCAGTGCCCGCTGAGACTGTCTTGGCTGAATTCATGTTATATAGTTTACTGACAAATGAGAGCACAGATTAAAACACTCATCCACCCACACACACACACACACACACACACACACACACACATCCACACAGATGTCATGATGCTGGGATCTGGATAATCCCAGTGTTGTTGAGGTATCTGCTGAGTTTCTTTGATGTGGTGAAGTCTACACAAGCCGTCTCAGCCTTCACATCCTCCACTGAGTTTTTGAACAAAACAGTAACAGAAGAATCTCTTTTAACGTTGTTTAACTGAACTGAAGTACATTCAAAATCTGTCAGTCACAAAGTTGTGATTGTGTAGAGTTTTAGAAGTGCTCTTCATTAACTCATTGTAAATGCACATGAATAATACATGCCAAGATCAATGTGTTCTATCAATTTTCTTTAAAGGATCTACTGAAGTGTCTGGGTCCCTACCCAAGGGCAGGACACCAGGATCGTGCTTCTGTGCATACTGATTGTGTACAGCAAGTAACCCCTCACAAACAAACCCAATGTCATGAAATACTGAGCAGGTTTAACCCCATGTTTGACCGTTCAAACCAAATTATTTTTGATGGGTAAACACCAGGTTGTCAGTTATATGTAACTACCAAATAGTGTTGCATATTTCAGCGTCACTGACAAGACTGCAAAGTATGAGTAAACAAGTATTTTCTCACTTATCTATGGTTGTATCTAGACATGCATGTCTGGTGTTTGAGACTTCCATCTCTAAAACATTTGCATCCCAATTTGAAATGAGCGAAACGACTGCATCTGTCATTTCAGCCCAAAATGTCCACAAAGGACACAAGCTTATTTTCTACAGTGTGGGGAGTCAGGGTAGTTGGATGGGAATTTAACATTTGTTTTTTTTTTTTGCCATGCTAGCAGAGTGGATTTAAAAAATCGTTGGATGGATTGCCATAAAACTTGATACACACATTCATGCCCCTCTAGAGATGAATTCTGCCGACTTTCGGTGATTTTTCGCAGTCATTAAGTCAAAATTTTCATTTGTCCAGCAATTTGGTTTGTGACCAAACACCTGCACGACATTCCCATCAGCCTCAGCTGTACCTCGTGTTTAGTGCTAATTACCAAATGTTAGCATGATAATGGGCCAATAAGTGAACATGATAAAGATCACCTGCTAAACATGATCTTATCAGAATTAGCACTGTTAGCATGCTGATGTTAGAGCCTCACACAGCTGCTCGTGGGGCTGTAGAGTCTTAGTCATGTTTTAAACATGACTGTTGCTCCCTAATGAAGGGAAGCCTTGTTTTTGTGCATTAACTAAAGCTCAACCGTAGCAGTGTCAGATCAGAGAAACAGCGATGGAACGGTTTAGGAAGGCAGTGACAAATAGTGTTGTCCTGCTAACTGGGACATCAGATCATAAAAAGCTTACATGTGTCGTCCTGCAGGGAAACGTGTGCTGTGGTTTAATTTGGAGGACTTGCTGTAAACTTGGCAGTAACCAGGGCAGAGCAGAAATAATTGCTTATGGGCTGGATGTCAACTTATTCTGCATGAAATAAGCTGTGTTTAGCATTTCATACCAGTAAGCAGTATTTAACATTTAACCCCTGTTAAACTGTGGTTGTGAGCACAGCTGTGGGTCCTGGTCTGTTAATCTGCATTGACCCATTCACATCACGGGTAAACATGGCTTTTTCAGTACTCCAGTGTGGACGAGCTAAAGGATTAACCTGCCTCTTTCACTATTTTACAGACACATTCCTAATTAAGCAGAGTAGTGCAGATTTTGTTTTCTTGTTTTACATTTCCAATTCTTTTCAGGAAACAGCTTAACTAGAAGAATCTAATGCTCCTCTGTACAACACTGAGGTCTGACTTCAATGCCCAAAGGTCAAATTGACTTAATTAGAGACTCCACCACAGACCATTTGAGGGATTACCTGATCTAAAATCAAATCAACAGCACTCAGCAGGCCCACGCCTGCTTGTAGCACAGACAAAGAGACCGGAGAGAGCACAGAAACGCTCTAAAGTAAGCAACTCCACGGGACAAACCGGCTAAATTATAGATGACCTGGACAAGTGAAAGTGCAAGTCCTCTTAATGGAAAACTTTTTAAGCAACACTGAGAGATGAGGGGAGGGAGAGAGAGAGAGAGAGAGAGAGAGAGAGAGAGAGAGAGAGAGAGAGAGAGAGAGAGAAATGAAGCTCTGTTTCTCAGCAGAGAGAGGTGTGTTTGGAATGAATATTTCATCCTTCTCTCCCTCTGCCTCTGCTCGCTCCTTCTTTCTTCATCGCTCTCTGTTTGTGACAAGACAAGTTCTGCTCGAACAGAGTGTCTGCCTTCTGCGGAGACGTTTCGCAGCCTTGGCCACAGCTTCAATCTCAGCCCCTCGCTCCCACCGAGACCAATCAGAGGTCACGCCTGCCTTCAAGTCATGGCAGCCTTGTGCTGACAGCCAGCCAGTTGAATTTAAGATTTAGCACGGTGGAGATTTCTCTTCCCATCCAGTCTTACGGTCTCTTTTTTATCATACCACTGCATTCCCCGTCCTCTTTATTTTTTAACCTCTGTGCTTCCTTTTCTCCCCGCTGTCTCACACACTACAACTTATTCTCTGGCTTCACCTGTCCAGCTGTGTGACATTTCTGCTTCAGATGTCCTCTTCACTGACTGCTCGTTTCTTTTTGCTCTCTATCTTTTCATTTCTGCACTAATACATTATCTCGCCTCCCACATCAGCCACCCACAGACACAATTGTGCACCCTTGTAAGCCTGTGCTTTACATTTCACCATCTGCTGCCACGTAGTGTAAGCATTACGCTCACGCTGACACGAGGGCATTGTCAATTAGAAGAGGAGTGTAATGCAAAACTCGGGGGTGCTCTCAACAGGAGGCTAAGCGCCATTTCAATCAGAATACAATCAGGGATGACACTTTGCTCATCACAGAAACGCCAATTTAATGGTGATGGTCGAATTTGCACCCTACATATTTTTGGAGTTTTTTTCATTTCAGATCGCCACATTATTTTGTGCACTATAATGCTGTGTGTGGATGTTAATGTGTGTGTGTTTCCTGCATCCCAACATTTACCCACCATGTCCTATCACTTGCTAATAGGAGCTAGATGGCACACGCTGACATTTTCAACCCTGACATGGTGGCAGGCGTAACGAGCAGCAGTATTCCTCAGAGAGTGTTTCCTGTCTCGGCTCCATCGCTAACAGCACCGAGAGTCGCTCTTTCACTGAGGATTGCTTGTCTCACCAACCGGGAGGAACCTTGTGCTACAAAACTGTCGCTCTCTCTCTAGAGGGAGGGAGACAACTCAGGGCCGGTGTCATGCCACCACCTCATACTGCAGCTCTGTTCACGCTCTGTGCAGGTTATCTGGTGGCTTCTGGACAGAAGAGCTACTGTAGTGAATTAAAAATGTGCTGCAGGAGATGCACACAGAGTCAGCAAATTAGCGAGAGAATGTAAGAAAGAGGAAGTCAAATATAGTTTCCATCACATGCCGCACAGCTACAAACGTGAAAATTCGATATACTGTACATAAACTGCGTGCATACATCGAGTGCGCTTGATCACATCAATAATGAATGTCCACTCATGCCGCTCTCAAAATTGTCTACTGTCAACATGGCAGCCTCGCATGACAGTAGGAGGATACTGAATATTGGATTGCATCTCTCGTTGCTGCAATCAATAGCCGGCAGGTCAATGTCTCAAGACTCTAATGCACCAAAAAGAGCCGGATGTTCAAGGTTGGAGAGAGACTGGAGCGCGCCCTCTAACTCTGTCATATGCGGCCGAATAACTCTCCGACTTAACGTCGATGCAAGAAAACAAAGTCATGGTGAAGACAGGAAAACAAAAGGGAAGGTAAAAAACACAGCAGCTGTTTGGTTTTTTTTTTGCAGAGCTAAGAGTTCCTGCCATCTCACTCTCTCCTACTCTCGCTCACAATGAGAAAGTGGCCTTGAGGAAAACACTAATGCGAAGGCAGATTTCTGATCAACTGCAGTCCTCCCTTGTGGGCTCGCCTGTCCGTGACATTAATTGTGCGAACACTCCTTAATGAGTCAAATGGTGTGAGGGCGGAAAGGGGACTTGTGGGAGTTTTGCTCTGTCTCTTCTTAATGATTGCTGCTCGGTCTTAATGAGAGCTGTCTTAGAGAACATGTGAGGAACAATTTGTCTGAAAGAGAATCTATGTAGGTGAAGATCTTGCTCCACCCTTGAGTCATCAGGTCACATTTGAAAATGTTGCCTCTGCAGGGCTGAATAACCCCGTCCTTAGTGTCCGTTACTAATGTTCACACATGACTCTCGACCTCTGTATGTCTGCATAATAACTGGCTCAGTGAATTTCAAACAATCCACCTTCCACATTCTTGGACTCACAGATAAGGTTAACAACCCTTTAAAAGTGCTGAGGTGCTGAGTTTTCCAGCAATCATTTTCTCCCTCCCGTCTTTCCCTCCCCGTTCGGTGAGCTTATCTTTCCTTGCAAGATGAGCGAGCACGTCTCCCGGTGTAAGGTACACTGAAAGCTGCTGATCATTTGTAAAGAATATCACCGGCATGAATGTCTCACTGGTGAAAGTAATTCATCCGAGTACACAACATGATGATAAAGACTCTCAGCTTCAACATGATACTGAACAAGACTAAAATGGGCAGCAGCATCGCAGCACGCCAGGACTTGTTAGTTGTTGTATTATTGTTCCTTCTTGTTATGTAGTTTTAACATGGGAGAATGAGCTGCTGCATTTAAAACAGGCCTCAGTTTCACGCTCTTATTGATTTGCCTTCCTGCAATCAATAGAGGGTCTGAGGTCATTTTTGCCTTGATGATATCCTGATAGGCAAACAGATGTTGTGAATGTAGAATCTGGGAGGTTTGTACTCATGTACCTGAGAGGAGGAGCGCATTAAAGTAAAAGTCCGATAATCTGCGCTCTCCAGCTTCTTGGTCCGGAGCTGTTATCAGCTCTGCAGGGAAGGTCCCAGCACAGATTTTGCCTTTTACTGTCTGAGCTCTGGACGTTCAGTCCCTGCAGTCTCAGCCTGAGTCAGACTTAATGCTGCAGAAAGTGAGGCTCAGCACTCACAGAGCTGGACAGCTCCTGTCCAGCCTGATGTGAATGGAGACTTATTGATCCCAGCAGGCTGTGGTTAGGGGGCCCTAATGCATTTACACTCTGCCATACTCCCTCTACACATTCTGTTTGTCCCTCTTAATTACAGCTACACCATAACGGATCCATACAACTCCCCTGATACTCAATGACTTTCTCTAGGCTCCCCTTTTTTTTCACTCATCCTATTCTCCCCCATTCCCCCTTTTCTCCCCTGCCCTGAGTTCTCTGGGATCCCTGGGGTATTATCTCTAACGGTAGTGTTTGTAAGGCCAGTCTGGTGTTGGCATGGCTGATGTATTTTGGTGTGCAGCGATGTGTTCTTTCAAATTGATTCAAATTGACCAATAGTGCATGGCAACAATGAGGAAACACCCACAACTGTCAACTGAGGCTCCACGTTGTTGTTAGCTGAGGTGCTTTCACTTGGTAATAAAATAACAAGATTAGACAATACCATTCATTTAATGCAATCTGATTTAGAGTCTATATCATATCTCACATACTACCTTTAAGCAGTTTAAACTGGTAAATAGTCATGATGTAACTGTAAGATAAGTGAGTTCAATAATCAGTGACATACATTAAATGATGTGAATTTCACCATGAGGACCCCAGTGTAAACTGTGTAAATTCATGGGCTGTTGACCTCTAAAAGAACGTCAGAGCTCAGCGAGGAAACAAGGAGATTGATTTAGGTATCAAACTAAAAAAGAACACGAGGGGAAGGGAGATGAAACGGTTTATTGTTGTGAATTACTGCTTCTGACAGATCAAACAACAGTTTTGTTAGTGTAGGACTAAAACGTGTCTTCCTCTCTCCCTCCCTCCATCTCTGTCTTCCTCTCTCTCGGTATGCTGTGATCTCTGAGGAACGTCCCACCCCGTCTCTGCCTCAAACTTTTAACCCCACCTTTACCTCCTCAAAACTTTGTCTCAAAAGCGACTTTCTTCCATTTCTTTTCTGCCCTGACCTCATGTTCACTCCTGCCCCCTCAGTCACTCAATCAGAGGAGTGCCGTAGTGCTTTGGCTGTGTCGCTAGCTCAACAAAAGCAGAACATCAGGTTAAAAAAAAAAAAAAAAAAAAGCCTGATAGTTGAAGTTAGTTCTTCTTATGAAACCAACAGCACACACTCAGATGACCAACAGTAATAACAGATTAATCATTGTGGATAAAAACAAACCAAGTTTCTTTCCATATAATAAAACACTTTAATGTCCCATGTGACTAATATCTAACGAGATAATGGTGTTAGGGAGATCTGTGATCTTTGTCTGCCTGTTTAGAGAAGACATGTAAATCATCGGAGAATAGTCTTAAAATGTGACACAAGAGAGAGTCAGATAAGAGAGGCAGGGAGGGAGGGCTGGGACAATGAGAAGACAGCTTACATACCAGTCTGTTTATGACAGTGATCATTCAAACACTTAGCCTGACACTTTCAAATGGCTTTATTCCTCTTTAACACCCACCTCGCCTTCCATGTGAAATGTATGATTATGCTGCTTGTAATAACTAAAAGTCCTTGTAACTACATGATGTGTTACCATGATTATATTACATGCTATCACAGAATCATTTTGTATGCACACATTTTACCACATTAGGAGCTGACGGAATGAGCTGGGTTACAGTGAAATGTGACGACTCTTAAGCTAAGAGCAAAAGGGGTTGCACAGACTTTTAGCTGCATTTCAAAACAAACTTGAATGTTTTATCTAAAAATGTTATCAGCTAAAAGAGAAAGCCTTATTTGAATGGACCGTGAATTAGGTAGTTATATTTTATTACTGTTTTGTCTATGAGGAAGAACAATGAAGGAAAAATAACGCAGCTTGTAAATCTTGGGG
>JAPZEA010000002.1:9394813-9403126 GCA_029783685.1 Heniochus monoceros | reverse complement strand
CGATAGAGAGATGCAGATTCTATTCAATCCCTAAACCTCTTGTCTTGAACAACAGCGGCAGTCTGAGTTGCTGCTGAAAGGATAAAAAAACTATTGAACTGACTGACAGACTAAATTACAGTCATTTACAGTATCAGATGGTTTCTTTGGTAATTAAACTGACAAGAACCTATTCTTCAACATGATAGACTGCAGATGCGGCATAGAATTATTTGCAACTGCAGTTCGGCACAAAAGCTGCAGAAGATAAAACATCAGCGCCTCTTTTTGGAGCTTTGTGAGAGTGATGTTATAAAAGCCCAGCGAGTGTTTTTCTGTGCTGTATACTGTACATGTAGTGCGTCTATTTGACTATGAATATATTGTCTTTTTTGTGTTGAGTTTGGCTTCAGATTTGATTTCGCTTAGAGCTCTAAAATATGTCAAATTTTGTCAGGCATCAAAACAGTGCACTGCATTCAGATACAGCTATTCGGACAAGTTGTCGAGCATTTTCATTTCAGTAAATGTGTGTCCACCATTTTGTCCTGTCTCTGTTCTCCCTCCAACCTTGTCTGGTTTTGTACCTCATGATTTATTATTACTCATTGTGTTCTATTTTAGCTTTGCTGTTTTTTTAATCCACCTCCTCTCTTGCTGTTCTAGTGTTATTTAGTATTTTTGGACTGTCACAACGCCCTCTGCTCGAGCACATGCAGACAACACGTTTTGGCAAAGCAGAACCCACATTTTGCCTTCAGTTTTTATGACCCACTGCACTTTTCTCATCAAAGAAACAAAAAAACCCACACATTTATGTTAGCCACAATCCATTAATCCCTGTGAAGGCTGGTGGAGACTGCCTGCATGTCTGTCTCCATTGCTTACGTGTGCCTGCGTGTTGTTACATTAAGGCCTGAACTCAGGGCTCACACCAGCAGCTGTGAGAAAGGAGCAGCTGCTGATGGAAAGACCTACATCTCAAAACCACTTAGAGGCTTTTAGTGCTGACATAACTGACATCCCCTCTCCTCAGCAAGACTGGTACAGTGCTGCAGAAACTATGCTGCATCTTTCAAGAGCAATGGGAACGAATGTGTTCTGGTGTGAACCTCTTCATCAGTGCCTCTCTTCTGTGACATTTCTCATACATGAAGGATATTCTCAAGTAATTTCCCCGCAACTGTGCTCGGCCAGGGAAGTAAAAACGTCTGGCATGTGACTCGTGCTGCAGACATGAGCTAATATATTCAGGCAGATATCATGCTGGATATGTACTGCAGGTCTGCTGCTTTCAGGTCTCCAAACAAATATCTGCGCACACTAAGACGTGCCTCATAATGCCTTCCCGCTGATCCGCTCTCCGCCCACATGCCAAATCAAAATCCACCTGCTTATACGGTATGCAGCCAAATAAATACCACCCATAGTGTTGTGCTGTAGCGAAGATCTAGGGCCTTATCAATAAACACAAATTTTCACTTGCTTCCATGGCACAATTATTTTTTAAAAATCACGCTAAAAAACAAAACTGTGAATTACATCTATAGCATCATTTTCATCACAGAAAACGGGAGAACATCGATGTACTGGTTTGAAGCAGCTGTCCCTTTGGCTTGGATTTGCACAGAACTTCTGCATGAGAAGCTTTTAGAAATGAGTCTCCTGGATGCTGCCGGAGAGATTCGGCTGCTCCTGTGGCGTCTCTTGAGGCAGGTCGAGTCGTGATGCATCAAAATTCAAGCTATAGCTTGAGGGGCTTTAAATGGTTGTTACGTGATAGAGCCTCATAGGCAGACAGACATCTTCCCTCACCCACCAGGTCTCTGGAACACTAAAGATATGGTGTTGCAATATCAATCGACTGATGTGGTCTGGTTCAGGACAGCACCAGGCACAGAGATACACAGACAGATGACAAGGTCACATTCATTTACAGCGGATCACAAAACAGCACAATCTCCCCAAAGAGCTGATACTTTGACACTCGTGACTGAGCTTTAATAGCTGAACTCTGAACCTTCATGTGGTGTTTTAGCTTAACGTTGGCCATCTTTCTCTGCACAATCATCTCGTTCCATCAAATATAATATCCCTTCCTCTATTTACAATCACTTTTTTCTCGCTACTTTGATATTTTCCCTTCAACCGCATCCCCCGGTTTTGATAATCTCATCAGATACTATTGCCGGAGCCCTGTCGCTATACACAAAGTTGATGGGTATGAGGAAAAGTTTCTGAGGAAAACTGTTTTCAGGGAGAATTTTGGGGATCGTTTTTTTCTTTGTTGGGGGAAATCTCTTCCTCAGCAACGAGCAAGACTGCACTCACACCAACCTCACTCACAACCTCACACGGACACAATCATTTAAAAAAAAAAAGAAAAAAAGAAAACATCACAAGAGATTTCTTCTTCATCTCCAATGAAAAAGATACAAAATGTATAAAAAATGTTATTTACAGTCTTTTCTTTTTTTTTCTTTTAGACGGCTCTTGTCTAGATCAAGCTGACTTTTGCGTTTGAAATTTGAGGAGTTTGCGTTTGTCTTTAACAGTTTTTAGGTAGTAGAGGTGGTCGACTCATCATCCAAAGAAACGTCACAGATTTTTGCAGGCGGTGGGACTTGAAAATTTTAATTTATACAGTACAAACCACCCACAAACATCCTCTTCAGCGGACGCTCACTCTGTCTTACTTTCTTTCCAACTCTGTGTCTCCTCTGTCCCAGGTTTGTTTCTAGTCCTCCGATGTCCCAGGGTGTCCCAGTGGTTCAGGGCCATCCATGACCTTTGAACTTGTCCCTGGTGTTCCAAGCACTGTCGCAATGCATAAAGGGATATGGAGGCTGTCATCAAGACTGTCCTTCACTTCTGTTGGCTCTGAGGTGAAGGAAAGGGAAATGAGTCAATTTCTCAGCTGACTGTAAATTCAGTTACACATAATGATGATATAAATAGAGTATATATATCCAAACGCAATCTAAATATAGCAGCAAAATGGAAATGGGCTGTTAGAGGAGAAGGACAAAGACAGAGGAAGGAGACTGAGCTGGAAAACAGAACAAAACAGACTAAGACACGAGGGATGAGAAGATAAAGAAGCTGAAAAGTAAGAAGTGGAAGTGAGGGAGCTGAGGAAGGTTGAGATAAAAAGATGGAAAAGGAACAACAACAGAAGTGAGGAAAAGAGTTGAAGAGTGGACACGATCCCTGCGGAGCTGTTGAAGAAGGGGAAATCAGTCTGAGGAAGAGAAAACAGGGGAGGAGATGCAGGGAAGAAAAAAAGTGTTTACAGAGGGTGTGTCTTCAAGTCCAAGACGATGAGGACAAGAAGAAGATGAAGACAAGAGGAAGATGTAAAAAGAAAAAGGCACAGGAGGAGAGGGTTAGTGGAGGCAGACTCGTTCACACAGAAGGACTTACTCGGAGTCGGGGGAGACTTCAGATATGCTGTGGGAGGTGGCAGACTGAGGCGGGGAGGGGGAGGGTCCGTGGGCGGAGCCATTAGGCCCAGGGTTAGAGGCAGCGGGGGGAGGGGTGAGAACGGTGGAACTGAAGGATGCCAGGATGGAGGACAGAATATCCAGGTGTTCACTGGACGGTTGTCGACCCAGAGGGTTCGGATTTGAACCTGAGACCTGGGGGACAGTCTGACCTGGGTACCTACATGGTGGTGCGGAGTCCAGTCGTCCTCTGACGTGAGCTGAGGTGGGGAGCTGCTCTTGCTGGGGCTCCTCGGAGATCGGGGGAGGAGGGGAAGAGGAGGGAGGCTGGTCGGGGTGAGAGGGCTGGCGTGGAGGCAGAGTGCGGAGCCACTCTCGACACGGCTGAGCCTGGGCTCCGACCCCGTTGGTCTCCAGCTGCTCTCTCGACCTACTGCTCATCAGCGCCCCCCCTAGGTGCTCCCGGGATGAGGCCTGCCGTCGAGTTAGCGTGTTCAGCTGAGACCTCGATCCGCTGAGGTATCCCTCCATTCCCGCTCCATTTCCGCTCAAGTCCTCCCTCGAGGCGTGGACGCTGCCTGTGTGGTGGTTGTCCAGTCTGTCCCGGGATCCTGTCAAGTTCTCCCTGGATGATGAGACTCGCTGGTGATCCAGCCCCAGGCCCCCCAGCCCTGCTCCCTGCCCCAGCCCCAGCTCTCTCCTCCTGGGTAATAGATCTAGGTTGTCCCTAGAACCACGGGAGTCTAGGCGGTCCCTCGATCCCCCAATCGTCTGCCTCCCGAGTGGATCCCTGGACAGCTGTCTCCGGGCCAGTGAGTCCAGGTGCTCCCTGGAGGAGTAGCGTGACGCCGGTTGGGAGAGAGAGCCGGAACCTCCACTGGCACCAGCTGTGGCAGAGTACATGCGACCATAGGACGCCGCAGGAACGCCCCGGTGGCCCAAAGTAGAGGTCCGGTACCAGTTGAGCTCACTGGGGACCCGGCCCATGGTGGAAAGGCCCTGGAGTGTCGGGGGACAGCCAAGACGATTCTTCAGGATACCTGGAAGGAGAGAATCAGAATGTGAGAAGGAGAGAGGAAGACATGAGTGTCAGAAAAGGAGAAAGAAGAGGAAAGCTATAGAGGGACTGGGATTCCATTAGAGGAGGTCACAGGAGAGTAAAAAGTGGAGAAGGATAGAGGAGTTGAAGGTGAGGTCAGAAAAACAGTAAACAGAAGAAGTGAGAGGAGTGAGTAAAGGGATGAGAAGAGACGGAAGTCAAAGGATGAAAAGAAGCGGATAAAAGCAGGAGACGGAAGCGTTTTGGACTTATTAAAGACATTTTAGGCCTTTCTATGCTCACTGTTAACATTTTATGAATCGAAATACCATCTGAGTAATCCTGAAATCCTGAGGGAGACGTTTCTTGCTTTCAGCCACTTTATATGTGTATGTATGAATGTACATGTGTTTGGTGTATTAATGCATTCCCTGAAATGTTACCCATGCTTCCAGGCAACATGAGTCATTTCCAACTCACTCTCAGTGTGCCTTTGCATTTGCAGTGGCGTGTATGTGTACACATGCCAATTTTATATATGTGTATTCTGAAAATATTTACTGTACATATAAAAGTGTCGCCCATGCCTTCAGGGCCAGATTTAGACTTTGACTGAAGCTCCAAACAAGTTATTTAAGTCACTTTTTATGCATAGGGGCCACTTGGTGCCCACCACCATATTACATTCTGCCTCTGATTTAAAACAAACCTGCTCTTCTTTGCACATCCCAGCAACAGTAAAGTCTAATAGGAACCAACAAGAAAACTACAACATGAAATGTTGAAGTGAAACAAACGAGCAGATTAAATGCAATGATATTTGGGCATCCTTACAAGAGAGGGCACGGCTAGGTCACATGGAGGGTGCACTGAATTAATTAAAATGTATAACAGGCAAACACCACACACAGCAGATAAAGTCTCAGCTACTGAGCTGCATTCTAAATGATGCTGTGCTGATTCAGCTCACACAGCTGACATCTCCTCCATCTTTCTCCTGGCAAAATGCCCCATTTTCATTCTGATGACTGATATCTGGAGACTCTTGTTAAAAGAACATAATATATTCATAGTATACAGGCCAGACACTGATATCCAAAGATGCACGACCAAACACTGAATAAACTTGATTTTTGCCATTGAAGTAGCAAATGTAACATAGCAACAAGAAAAAGAGAACAAAGAATGAAAATACATACACATTATACAGGTGCAAGTCTGTCAGTATCAGTCTGTTAACCACATTGTTTCAGACATAATAAACATTATTTTGTATTTTTTTTAAGCATGTTTCATTTTCAGTTCCGATGTGGCACTGTCTTAACTAAAATTTAAAACCGAAATCTATGACCTGATGCTCCATTCTGCTTACAGGAAGAACAAAACAAGAATAGGAATAACATTAAAGGCAAATCCAAAATGTCAGCGTGCCCTTGGATTGTGTGTGTTTTTGCGTTTCTCTCACCCTTGCGGTGCCTGTGTGGCTGCGTGAGGCCGTTCTCATCCCCACTGGTCAGCGCTGCATCAGGCTGGTTGTTGTTGGCAGCGTCCTTGCTGTAATCTGCCCCCAGGGGGCGCTCTGATCCCCACTTCTGCAGGGTGTGTGTCTAACACTCCTCAAAAGCTGGCCAGTATGACAGAAGGTCGTTGCCGTCCAGATCTGTCACGCATAGATAAAACAAACACTTTGTGGTTACTCGTGAGTTCAGCATCAGTTTCAGACAATTTGTGAGGCTGCTAAGAAAACATGTTCTCACATCAGGTCAATGACTTCCGACAAAGCATAAAGCTCATTAAGAAGTGATTAACAAGTGAGAAAGTGGACATTCTGGGAAAGTGGACAAAATCCTTATTATTGCTGTCATCACTGAAAACAACTATTAAAGCCAGTAAACACCAGTTATGAAAAGCTGCTGATATGTTTTTACGCCTCATATTCATCTTAATTTGACATCAAGCATTGTGCTGCATTTTGTTGCCACGTGTGCATCCTAACAAATGCAAAACAGATGTGTGCAGCAAGTAGCAGGTGTCAGTAGACAAATGGCATATGTTCATTATGAAATAAGAGCCAGGGCAAAGTTAAAAGTGCCATATCGGTATACCGAATGTATCAGACTACTGCAGATGACCCACGAACAGGCAAAATTCATGGTGTTAACATGTAAAACACACAGTAATTCATGACAGACTATCAATATTCTCACCTCTGTGGCCATTGTTGTGTGACAACAAACACACAACTCTTTAATACAATCAGTGGAAATTTGGGGAATCCCACCACAAACTGGTACGGTCACCTACATTCTGTCAAACTTTTGCCAGTGGTTTCATTAAGGCTGCAACCAAAAAGTGCTTCCATAATCAGTTCATTTGACTATTTTTTTCACAAGCAAACTCAGAAGTCCAAAAATAGTGAAAAAAAATCAGTAATAAATAATAAAAAAATGCAATACAGCCTTTACAATGATGTCTGTCACTTAATGATTAATCCATAACCTAAATTAGTGTAGATGAATTTCTGTCTATCAAGAAATGAAGTAACCATTAGTCATGATTCATCCCAGCTATAAAATACATAATGTCGTTGCACCACCGATGTTAAGTGCTTACTTTGACAACCGCATATTCTTCTAACTGTTAGAGTTCAGTAAGATTTTTTCCTTCTGTAACATGCTTTTAAATAATGCAACAACAAAAGGGTCTAAAAACCCATTTATCACTTTTGTTCTGTCTTTTTCAGCTGTCCACTTAACACTTACTCAGTTATGCACATGCACCCAGCCCAGTCCTCTAATGCTGCCCAATCGACGGCTCTCCTGAACTGATGAGGGGTTTAATGCTTTGTCACAATGAATAGGCCGCCATCTTCACACTGTGACCTTTCAGCAAAAAGCCCACATCCCTCAGCACTGCTCTGGCCCTTCACTCTGACTGCAGTGATTAATTGATTGGACTGTACTGGCCATCTGGATCCTGTCCTCCTCCATTCAACTGACAGCTCTGCTCCATGTTTCACCCTGAACAGAGCTCATGTTATCCAGATGGCTTATTAAGATAAGAATTGATTACTTCTATGGATTTATATATTTGTGCCCGCCTGGCCTTTTCTCACAGTGAAACCTTTCACAGAGCACTGTATATGCATGACATTTATATCACATACTTTGTGATCAAGTGCATAAACTCATATATTATGCATGGTATCTTTTCATGTGTATCAGAAGAAAGACGGTATTGATTAATGACTACTGGCACTGACATTTTCTCTTGCTGTATGTGTGTGTTTTTGTGTTGAGACAGTGCGCTTGTGTGGGTTTCATCCCACAGACCAAACACATGCAGGTAAGGTAACTGGCAACTCCTAATTGCCTGAAGATGTGACTGTACGTAAATGAATGTCTAAATGTGTGACAGACTGGCAACCTGCCTCTCACATGTGAGACAGAATACAGTCTCATCACCCACGACTCTGTACAGGTTAAACACATACAGACCATGGGTGGCTGGGGGTCTGAATTGAATTGAAGGAATACTCCACCAAAAACTTCTTCCAAACAATCATCACTTGGCTAATAAACTGCTCAACGCGGCAATTACAACAAAACTTTGTTGCTATGGTGATGACGCAACAAGGAAGCTGTACACTTTGTTGTGGAGAGACTTTAATATTTAGAACATACCTAACATATGGATCAATGGCAGAGAAGAGGACTAACACTTAACTGTTACCGTCTTTTTAACTGTGAGGAGAAATCATCTGAAAATCTCTGAAGTGCTCGTCTACCTTTGGTGCCGTTGTGGGTGGGTTCGGTGAGCAGGCGCTCGCTGTGATTGGAGCGTTTGAATCGC
>JAPZEA010000002.1:9274636-9289725 GCA_029783685.1 Heniochus monoceros | reverse complement strand
TTTCCTCCTGTTATCTGGTAGGTCACCGCACTGTTGACATCACGGTCCACAGCAGTGACGGTCACAACACTGGTACCAACCACCGCGTCCTCGTTCAGGCGAGCATAGTACTCCTTTTGGAGGAACTCAGGCCGGTTGTCGTTAACATCCATCACTGTAATTGTAACACTCGCTGTAGCAGAAAGAGGCGGCATGCCATAATCCCTGGCCTCCACGCCAAAGAAATAGTGCTCTACAGATTCTCGGTCAAGAATGGAGCTCACTGTGACCCAGCCAGTGGCAGAATTGATAATGAACGGCGTGTCAGAGCTGGTGCCGGTTAGCCTGTACTCCAGGCGGGCATTATCACCAGAATCTGTATCAATGGCCTGAATGTGGAGGATGGAACTACCGACTGGGGCGCTCTCAAGCACAGACGCTTGGAAGGGTGTGGAGACAAAGATTGGTGGGTTGTCGTTGACATCTGTCACCTGTACACTGACAATTCCGGTGTTATTGGACAGAGGCGGTCGGCCATTGTCCTGCGCACGAACACGGAGCGTGTACTCCCGTTCGGACTCATAGTCTAGTGGTGCCACAACCTGGATCTCCCCGGTGACGCTGTCGATGGAGAACTGGCCACGGCTGTTACCGCTGATGATATTATAGTGAACGGCAGCGTTACTGTCCTTGTCCCGGTCTGTGGCACTCACACGCAGGATCTCAGAGTGAGGCCGCACATCCTCCTTCACTGCTACCACATAGCGCTTCTCACTGAACTGTGGCACATTGTCATTTTCATCCAGAACAGTGATGAAAACTTTAACAGTGGCGGAGCGTGGCCCCGGTTCCTTCCCCTGGTCACTGGCCTCCACCTGGAGAGTGTAGTGCTCGTTTGTTTCCCGGTCCACCGCTCCGCGGGTTGTGATGAGGCCAGAGCGTGGATCAATCTCAAAGGCCGCTCGGGCCATTGCAGCCGTGTCACCAACAAAGCGGTAACGGATATTGGCATTGGATGGGGAGTCCAGGTCTGTGGCTCTCAGCTGTAAGATGGGATACCCCTCCTCTACATTCTCCCTGATGGTCTCCCTGTACTCCGTCTGCTCAAATATCGGAGAATGATCATTCCGGTCTGAAACAGTGATGGCCACCATTGTGGTGCCAGAGAGGCGAGAGGAGCCAAAATCAGTCGCCGTGACCCGGAAGTAATGCAAGTCCATGTGCTCTCTGTCTAAAATCTGAGTGGTGGTGATGAGACCTGTGTCTGGGTGGATCTGGAAGTAGTCAGATGATCGACTGTTCATCAGCGGGGCGATTGTGTAGCTCAGCCTGCCTGCATCTCCTGCATCTGGGTCTGAGGCGGACATGACGATGACTGAGGTGCCGGGCGGCTGGTTCTCAGCTACTTGCACTTGGTAGTTATACTGGGAGAAATGGGGATGTTTGTTGGCTGCACGTCGAGAGCGAGGCCAGGGCATCAAAATCTTCCTCTCCTTTTCTCCCTGTGAGGTTTCATCATCTGCTACTATTATCAGTCGTTCCAGACTCCTCTCTCCCCTTGTGCTGTGCCTCTCCTCCTCCTCCTCCTCCCCCCTCTCACCCCCTTCTCCTGCCTCATGGCTTTCATCTGCCTGGCTCTCTTTCGTCCCTATTTCGCTATCTGGCTGTGTGATGGTGCTGCTGCTACTGCCCCTTTCCTGACCCTTCCCTCCCTCTGCCTCTCTCTCCTCCGCCTGGCTCGCCTTTGTTGTTCCCTTCTCCCTCTCCCACTCCTCCTCCTCTTGCTCCTCTCCCCCTGGTTCTCTCCCTCCCATCAGCCGCGCCTCTCTCTCGCCCACCCCCACCTGTAATTTCCCTCCCCCACCAGCGGCAGCAACAGCAGCGGACCCCTCCGAGCCCTCTCCCTCCCTCTCCGCATCCCTCTGCTTTTCTCCCTCGGCCCCCATCTGCCGCCTATCTAACTGTCTGACACCTTCGGGCTCTAATGGCACTTGCTTACCGGATTTTAATTGCATATGCGTATGTTCCCCGCGCTCGGTGGCTGAACAGTCGGGGGAAACGCTGTCAGCGCATCCTGCGTGCACCACCTCTCGCAGTGCGCTCTCCCACAGGTCTCGCTGCTGTGCCTGACCGTGCCACGCCGATTTTTCGATTTCAGAGTCATGAATATATCCGTTTACCTCCTGGCTTCCCTCCTCTCGGTTGTTGTTGTTACTGTTGGTGTTGAATTTGCGCCACTCAAACACCCGCTGAGAGTCGAGAGGAGCTGTCCATCGTGCTGAAATCACGTCCTCCGCTGGGCGCAAGTGAAGCGAACGTGCAGACTCGTGCTGCCATGTGGTCAGGTTGATTTCCGAGAAAGACGAGAGGTGTTTCGCTGTAGTGTGAGCAGACTGAGTGCGAAGACGTGGTTTGATTGCAGTTTGGAAGCGAGAGGCGGCTGAAACAACGCGGGGAGATGTAACGGGGGAGTTAGGAGGCGAGAAAAAGCCTGAGTCACCGGCAGACTCTGCCTCTGAAGTTGCGTTTACTTTTTCAGCAGACAGACGGAGCGGTTTGGAGAGTTTTCCACTTTTTGCATAACCGCCTGTTTGTGTCTGAGGGGGCGTAATGAGCACCGGGCCAGGATATTTCAGTGTGATTTCGGGAATTGCGCTTTTGCTGGATAGAAAACGTTGGCCGGGCGTCTCTGGGATGCTGCTGGGAAATTGGATGGGGAGATTCCTCTGAGTTATGCTTCCCTCCGGGACCATAAACTCGGGTAAATATCCATCCCCCACTTCTACTCTGTCCAAACAACCGAAGCAACCACCGGGAACCTCCCTACTTTCTCCCCGGGTTTGACTGCTCTGCCCTCTGGTTGCCGGTGCTGATTTCCCCTGCCGAAGCTCATTAACAGCCCCACGTAGGAGCGTCAGAATCAGAAAAGCCAAATCATTATCCGGATAATTAGATGAATTAATGTGTTTGTTGCCTCGGTTCATCCCTCCTCCTCTCCTCTCCTCTCCCTCTCCCCTCTCTCTCCCCTTACCCATAATCCTGGCCTGGTAATACCTGGCTATCGCATCACGGACAGGGGGTCCACAGCAATCTCGGTGCGCCCTGGTTCTGGGGTTAATCACTGCCAGTGCGCTACATCTGTACGCTTCCCTCACTTCCTCCTCATCTCCCCCACTCCTCTCTTTGCTCCTAATGCAGCCAGTCAAACAGCTATCATCACCCCCCTCTCGGATGCTGCTGGGATCGATAACATTGTGCCTGCCCAAATGAGAACAATTACCAGCCCTCCTGTCCACGCTGGCTGAACCCCCATCAGCACCCCACGCCTGGCTGCTGTTGCTGCTCCTGTGCACTGGGTGAATATCTGTGTAGTCGGTCTGGGAGGAGTTACAAGTTGAAAAATGACAAATGTAGTCCAATTTTGATCCCTGTATACAGTCTGAATTGTTGGCAAAACGGGCATGACATCTGTAGGTGTAGTTTGAAGCCTCACTGTGTGGTGAATTGTATCCAGAAAGAGAATGAATGCAACAAGAGCAACCGGTTGGCAGGGGGCCAGGTGAGGAGTTATTGGCCGGGGAGAGGGCTTGTTTGTCGGGGCTTGACCAGTAGAGATGCCCGGGTGTCAGGGAGGACCGTGTAGCAAAGAGCCTCCTCACCTCACGAGTCCTCTCCCACACCTCTCCCCCTCTCCACACCCCACTTCCGGGTGCCCTGCACAGGCCAGAGGCGTGCACAAAGACAGTGGCGGCGCCACGTTTGGTGAGGTGTGGCCTCGACGCCGGCCACCGTTGCGCGCACGCTCTAGTCCTTTGTACTGCCCGTTTTTTGCCGTTTTGAACCGGCGAGGAGGTGAAAGCAGGTGAAGCAGGAGGAGAAACAACGCCCTTCCTCCTCATCCTCCCTCTCTCCACTCCCTCTCCTGCGCCGACGCCATCAGAGCTCGACCTGCTCCTAATACATGGGTGGAGTGGAGGAGGAGGAGGAGGAGGAGGTGTTGGTGCCGGATGGCTGTTTCCACTCCGCCAAACCGTCCCGACTCCATTCAGTCTCTCCTTCCGTGTCCCCCTCGCCCCATCCTGGTGATACCCTCCCAGCGACCCCCCTGCGCGCTGCACTCCAGAGCATCCCTCAGTCTGTATCCGCTCTACGGTCCACCTGCTTGGGCGTAGATTCCAGCTGCCCCTTGGCGACTCCCCTGCTTCCTCGCACTGCTGCTGCTGTTGCTGCTGGCTCACTTTACCGGCGTCTCGGTGGCAGAGGCCCGGGGTCCATCGGTTGGAAGCCCCTCCTGTATTCACCGTCCCCGGGGTGAGGGCGAACAAAGGGCCGAGGAGAAGCAGGTGGAGTGCCAGAGAAGAGAGCAGGAGCGGGGTGAAGCCCGGTAGCGGTGCAGCCATTTAGTCTCTTCCTTTCTCTGTCTCTCCCCTCCTTTCTCCCTCTTCCACCTCTGCCTATTCTCTCTCTTTCTCTCTCGAGCGCGTCTTCCCCTCTCCCCGTTACTTCTCTCCCTCCTTCGTTCCGGCTAGGTGGCCAGTTCCAGGACTGCCGGCACCGCCCGACACCTTCCCCCAGGCTCCCCCGTCTCTCCGTCGGCCTGGAGAGTTGGCATCTACCCGCTGTGGTCCGTGGAGCTGGAGGTCTGAGCGTTAGGAGCGGCGCGGCAGCAGCATCTCTCCTCCCGTTCATTCACATCCAACATGGCTTACACACTCACACTGACTGGCTGGCTGGCTGGCTCACACACTACCCCTCTGAGTGAGTGTGTGTATGTGTGTCTGTACGTGTGTGTGCGCACTATTCTAGCAGTGGAGGCACAACCCGGCGGTAGGCTATCCATCCATCCACACACAGTCACACTCTCCTCCTCTCTCCTTTTTCCACCCCTCCCCCTATTGCTTGCATCTACCGCCCCTCTCTCTCGCTCTCTCTCTCTCTCTCTCTCTCACACACACACAGTCTCTCTCTCTCTCTCATAATGGTTGGCTTCGGTGCGCAGGGCTGTTACACAGCACCCGCGGCGGCAGCCATATCCACAACTGGAATAGGAGGTGGACGTAGCCGGTATCTTACACAATCACACCGTCATCACCGTATCATCTGAAGAATTAGCATTTACTCAAACAGCCCTGCAGGTCACCGTTTATACACAGACAAACCCAGCAAAGCTGTAATGAGAAAAGAGACCTGAAAAAGAAGATTCTGACATTTTAAAATAAAAATAAACTGAAATACTGCAACAGTAGGGTGGCTTTTGGATGAATTACAAAAAAAGCAATTCACAGAAAGTTTACCCAATTTGGAGGAAACAGCATCAGTCTTGCAGTGCGGTCTACTGTAAGAGTCTGCTATGATATATGGTATTTGTGACAGGCCTATTTCTTAAATAAGCATTAAAGCTCATCAAGAAGCAGCTTTTCTTGTTCTGTGATATCATCCTCATCAAGCTGCGCTATATTCCAGCGCAGTGATGTAAGCTCGGAACCGTCAGGATAGCTCTAGTAAAAGTGACGTCATCTCCAGTATTTTCACCCATGAGTAATTCACGCACACACACAGAGGCAAGAAAATTCAATAGAAATTTCACTTCGTTGACTTTACTGAGAATAATGTTTTCCTGTGGAAGGATATAGTATATTTTATAGGCTATAACAGCCCCATAAGGGTTCATGTATTTGCTGTGGTAGCAGCCAAATTTATTATAGGATTAGTGTGATTCATTTCAGTAAGGCACATGCGCGCAATCCAGGAATCACCCCAATTTAACACTAATTTGCGCATGGCTAAATGGGCAGATCCATTTCCTGATACTTGTTGGAAAAAAAAATCACATTATGCAAATATGTAGGCTACAACTGTCTCCTCCAACATTCGCTCACCATCTCCCCATTCAATACCAATTTATAATGCCGGCCGGGTGGTTTTCGTAATGACACGGCTGGAATTGAATATGATTTCTTCCTGTGGCTGATGGGAGGAGATACACAAGGCGTGTCAGTCGGGGACGCCGCACATCAGCGCCCAGAGAAGCTGAGGAGCAGCCAAGCCTGAGCCCCGGCGCTGCGTGACCGAGCCCGAGCGTGCACACGCGCGTCTCCACATTCCTCGAGTGTTCTCGCCGTCCCTCTGTCTCCTGCGTGTCCCTATGATTGTGCGTCTACGTGCGCGTGTACGTGTGTGTCAGGGATTTCTAGAGTTTCTGTCTCGCTTCAGCTCAGGTGTCTCAGGTCTGGCCCAACTAATCCCAATCCTTCGAGTGAGAGTGAAGCTTAAATTTGGGTATGGTCAGGTGTAAATCTCGTGTGTGGAGATGATGCTCGAGCTGAGTATCGAACCTCAGTCATTTATGTGTATTGTGCCTGCAGCAAGAAAGAAATCTGGTATCTAAATGCTTCCTCAGATATTAACTCCTATTAATATATCATTTGATCACATAAATTGTAGTTTAAGTCATGATTTTAACACGTTAAGAGCATATATTTTGGGTAAAGTTCTGGAACAGCTACCTGTTTTTAGGCATGTAACATTTGAGAACTTTGGCTGGTTGTTGGTATCGGTGTCAGGTACTGTATCAGCCCCATAATATAAAAAAAAACAACTTTCTAAATAGTGAAAATGACATGAAACTAAATATCATGAGTACAGTTCTTGCTGTACCATACAGCTGTATGACAGCGTGTTTATGTGTGTGCGCGTCCTAATCTGTTTGGATCCCTTTGCCTCAGTTTTGCTCTAAGAGCTGGTAGAAGCTTGGAGCGCAGCCACAGCAATATGGTGCTCCAAATGCATATCCTCCTTTCCCAAACAATATTTGAATACACAAAAAAAGAAAAAAGAAAAACATGTTCTCTCCCCCTCCCTCCGTCGCCCCCTCTCCTCTCCTCTCTGGGTGTCAGCCTCCCTCCAGCCTCCTGCTCTGTCACCAGGATTTGCTGCCGGTTTTCTCCCGCCGCTCCGACGCGCTGACGCGCCTCAGCCAGCCGCTGTGATTACTGCGGAATGTAGGTTATTGTGGCGCAGGCTGGCGGCGTTAACAGGATTTGGAATGGGTGCGTGTCGGGGGAGCATGAGGACGTCTAGACTAGTCGTGACGAGGCAGCGTGTGAAACAGTGTGACAGGTATTACAGCTGATCCTTTCACTAAAGCTAGTTTAGATGTACTGTGTGAAAGCGTTTTCTTTGCCACCCATCACAGACATGTCTGAGGTCAGAGGTCCTGTCGACATTTGGTCTGAAATGCGGCTTGGTTGATCGGAACACAAGTGGACAGCACTAAATACAAGTGTAAATGGCCACTAAGATGCACAGTCACTCAAACTGCTTGCCGATATAGTCTTGGACGCGTTTGACCACACGGGCCTATCCCGTGCGGTGTAAACACTAATGTGTCCCAACAAGATCTTAACAGGAAAACACACCATCAGCGCAGGACATGGAGGCTGTTATGGTGACAGCGCTTGACAAACTGCAGAGGAGCACTGGTGTGTGTGGCTGGAGTGAAACCAGAGGCCTGATCGAACGGTTCTTGAAACTGTTGAAACTGTTCTTTGCCAGCGCGTGGCGACAGACTGATGGAATAAGCGTGCGCAGGGTACTTTGACCTCTGAGGGAAGTAGGCATGATGATACACACATGTGTGAACAGTGATGTGTCTCTGCTGATCACTGGAGACCAGGATAATGCCAGGTGTGAACAGGGTAAACATCTGGAGCTGTTCACACCATCATACACAATTCCTCCTTTTGAATCAAGGCCTTTTTTCTTGCTGCTCTTTCCCCAAGATCCCAGAGACTGAAATTGAACTGTTAAATTCATCCAATTTCAGCGATTTTAGCACAATTACCATTAAATGTCATTGTCCTCTTTAAGTGTGAGAATTGAGTTCAGTTGGGCAGAAAACTGTGTTCCCAGCTGAAATGAGAAAAAGCAGAAAGTTTCCTTTCTGCAGTGTCACATATTGTCTTAACTTGTGTTATTGTGCTAAAACGTGTGCTGGTTATCAAAGCTGTTTGTTTTCTCTGCCAAGGTAACCGAGAAATCCCACATTTTAAGGCAAGAGAGTGCATTTGGCATATTTATGAGGTCTAATGTATAAATAACACAACAAATAGTACAGTACCTCTCCGACACTGAGCACAGCACACACAGCAGAGGGGAATTTACAGGAGGCAGAGGGGATTACACAGCAGACTTCACATCAAAAATATTCCCACTCCACATTGCAGAATATGAAAACTACTTTAATCCCGGTGTGCCCTTGAAAGTCTTTGAGATATTAATAGCTTTGGGTCTATCAGGGTGAGTGAAATCCAGACAGCAGTGAATCCACCAGGGGAAAATTTTCCGCTATGAAGTAATTCTGATTCCTATTCCGGAAGATGGACGGTTAATTACACCAAATGGAAACTCTAATAATATGAAAATGTGAAAACTTGGAGACTCTCTGTGAAACTTAATGAGATATAAATAGAGTCAGACTGTCACCCCCACACGAATCTCAATGCAGTTTTGAAGAATGTAACAGAAGCTGGTTGTTCTAGAGCATCATTATGGGCTGATTAATTATTAATTAAATTAAGCACATTTCCAATAAAGAGAAATCGATCTAGTAAAGCCACCTCAAATCTCTGGAAACATACACTACATACAGTCAGTGAGGGAAAATGTATCTCCAGCCAAGGAGGCGAGCTTCCTTCAGCCCTCAGCATATTTGTTCTGATTGGTGTTTGCAGATTACATCACAGATCTTGGGACCTTGAAGAATCCCCAATGCACCCTTGAAAACTCTTGAATTGTAAATAGCTCCGCCTGTCAACTCAAGCAACAGATCTGACATAAATTGACTGGGGCTCATCCCTGATCGTCTATGCTGCTCCAATTAAGCAACAAAATGATTCAGTATGCCTATTTAGATAAACACACAAATAAATAGTAGAGTTCTTATTTATTTATTTTTTTACATACATAATGATGCCAGACTAATGGCAATTTACATGCGGGATGTAAAGGTTTCATGTCCAGCTTCATTTTTATTCCGAGCAACTGGTCAGATTAATTAGGTTGAGTACAAAGTCTAATAGATGGAGTGTTGAGTGACGGCGAGGAGGGAGTGCTGTGCCACTTAAAGCTATTTATAATGGATCAGAGAGGCTGGATGTACTATAAACACTAAACGAAACTGACTGACAGACAGTTACTACAGCGCCCTGTGGGGCTCTGACATCAGAGGGAGAGGGGATGATGGGAGGAGAGTGGGAGAGGAGGAGAGAGATGGGGAAAAGAGGGTGAGTGATGAGTGAGGGAGGGATGGAGAGGAGGTGGGGGGGTGAGAGAGAGGAAAGGGGTGGAAAGTTGAGCTGCTGTAACACATGGAAGTTTATTTTTTTTTTTTCTGGCTGCAGTGGAGGTTTTCGTCTGCTCACACTGGCACTGCATGCTGGAAAACCACAGTTGCAAAGTGCGTTATGAACACAGGAAATAAAACATCAGAATACAATAAAACAATTCTAAGAAATTATTAATTTAATAGATAATTAAAAAGAACAAATTTAAAATTCCTCTGCTCATGGAACGCTCGCCTCCAAACAAATGCTTGCAGTGAGCAAGCTGCAGAAGGAAATACATTCACCCACACTCTGCTGTGATTTGGTTTATTTGTTTTATGTATTCTGAAAAAATGTCATAACCTTTTGCACGCTCAGCCCTGCAGTGTTAAAACGTTCCTGGGAATGTCACTAGATCCCGATGGTGGAAACTGCTGCATCACCTTTTTTCCAGAACGTCAACTTGTTCACGCAGAATTCAAACAGAGAAAATCTGGGAAAGACTTTTCTGTTTGAGGCTGCACTCTTAAAAGGGAGATTAGAGATACTGGGTGGAGTAGAGGAAGAAGGGGGGGGATGAAAGTGTGAACGGAGGTGAAGAGACGAGGGGAAAGACAGAGAAAATTAGAATGAAAGGTGAGGCATGGAGGCAAACTGCAAGTGTCTGAAACTAATGCTTTAATAACAAACACTGATCTTAAATCTGTCACGGTGCAACCAACAGCCAGTCCATCGACAGCAGCCAAGGCCTCAGCAGCCCACAAGCCATCTCATTCAGGTCTATGTAATTACATTAGGAAATTTAATCATCTAATTCCAAGCTATCAAAGTCCCATTTAGAGATTGAAACCTTGACAGGTGTAGACATAGAGCAGACACAATATAATGACAAGCCTTGATAAGTGACGCAGGCTTTGAAGGTTAAGGCTCATTTCACAGCACCACTGCCCTCATAAAGTGAGAAGGACGACGGCTCAGTTAATGTCTTTTGCAAAACAGCAAAACACACTGAACATTTTCCACTGTCACACTGTATCATTAGCTTATAATGACATACACAACCCAATTCTTTTAGGATGACTCGAAGGAATGTGTGGATTTCCAGTTGATGGCGCATAAATGCGTCTGATCTCAACCTGCTCTGTGTATGTCTGTTTCCTGCAGGATGCAGACTTAATGGCAGTTATAGGAGAAGAGAGTGGCAGCGTGATCGGCTTTTGAAAGGGATGCATTCCTTACTTTTCGTTTCACTTCTGCTCTATTTTGTCAAGCAAGTGCTCTATCTGCCTTCTCTGCAAATAATCACCTGTAGGACTTTTACATGTCAGTGCAAAGAGGTGGCACTGACTCTAAAACCTGATGTTCAAATTGATCTTTCAGGTAGCTGAAGCATTTTCTGCTATCGATATCCATTGTAGCTGCCACACCAGCACCAGCAAACGATGCAGGGTGCATCATGGGTACCAGCTTTTTAATGGTGTGAAATGAGTTGGGGTGTATTTTTCCTACAATGAGCCGTCTACCTGCTGCAAAGACTGTTCAGATGTGATTTTTGGAAAG
Source organism: Heniochus monoceros (assembly GCA_029783685.1). NCBI lineage: Eukaryota > Metazoa > Chordata > Actinopteri > Chaetodontiformes > Chaetodontidae > Heniochus > Heniochus monoceros. The sequence continues at coordinate 9,278,863 of JAPZEA010000002.1, read as the reverse complement.
TAGAATGCGATGTACTGGTGTATGTTTTCTGAACGCTGCTAACACTCATGTGACTTTGCCTCTCCTTTAAATGAGAGCAGTATATAGAGCGCCCTGTTCAGAAAGCTGAACCAGCTTATGGCAGGATGTTCGTGTTATACTGACGAAAATGCACCCTCTGACTTCGGAGCACAGATAATTTCATGATTCAGTGTGCAGCCTGTAAAACCGCTTGCCGTGGACTCAGAAATGAGTAGACCTAATTCAAATGAGAAAATCTTATTCCATGTTTAGCTGAGGTAATGTGGGTCAGGAACAGCTGGATCCTGCTGCTGATCCACCCTGCTGCCGTCTGCTCTGCAATCCATTAACAGCCGCGTTTATGCACACATGAACAGAATATCTAATATTGTTGTCTAAACAGGAAAAAACAATCCTGCTTCCGCGCAGCTTTGTCTGACTGTTTTTGACAGGCTTGAAATGACCAGATGTTTGCTAACTTCTATGGTCTGCTGACTGCATCTGAAATAAAGGCTTCTGATGGAAACTATTATATGGCAAATGAAGCAAATCAACTGTTTTTGAGTAACACTGCTGCAATTTTCTTGGTGCTTAAGCTGATGAAAATGATGAGTGTTGTTGACCAGATCATATGCAAGCAGTTCAGATGGATGTGCCAGAGCGTGGCATAACATCACATCCACATTAAATCAGAGGAGGTGGAGAGCAGGATTTCATCTGCATTTTAAAAACTTCTCAGCTTGGGGGAGCGCTACAACATTTATACAATTTCCTGTATGTCACACACAATATCTGAAATGCTGTGAATTGGATTTGCACAAGCCCTCTGGGAATTATTCATTTCATTGCTCAACTGTGATATTTTCTGGCATTTCACAGGAGGAATATTACAGTGTTTGTTTGCATGTTGGGTTGTGTAAGAATGATCTCACCGCTGTGTTCTTACATTCCCCGAACTGCAAACATCAGCCCATTGGATCTGCTGTAAGAGCTGACATCCCATGTTTGAACTACAACTGCAGTGTAGAAATAAAGAGATACAGCTGTTACTGGAGACAACTGACACATGTTAACTGTTGCTATGATGATGCTACAGTTTGCCTATTTAGTGTTGAGGGTTTATTAGGACCTATTTCAGTGGATCTGCTTTGTGCAGCAGTGTGCTGTGTGTGTGTGTGTGTGTGTGTGTGTGTGTGTGTGTGTGTGTGTCAGTATTCGAGTGAGAAGGTGCAGACGCTGCTGGTGCCGGGTGGCCTCGTGAACAGGCTACTCAGGGTATCACCTTTCTTCCTCCATCTCTGCTTGTGCCTCTCTCTCCCTTTTTTTTGGCCTGATGTTGATCCTGCGGTTCTTACCTCCATATGTCCAAGATGATACATTTTGACATGTCGCCACGAGCCGCCTCGCTACGCCCTGCATGTGGTATGTTTGTTTAGGTATGAGTGGGCGTGAATGTGCATTTTGGTTAAGGACCGTAAGGAGCATTATCTGACCTGCGATACCACTTCGTAGAGATGATTTCTTACATCTGCTTCACCTTCTCCTGTCCTCGCTCTGTTTCTCTGTGACTTATTCATTCATGCCTTCTGTTTTCCCTTTTTCTTGTCGTTGCCTGTCCTTTGCAACCTGTGTCGGGCCGCCTGGTGAGGAAGATCTTAAGTGTTTACAAAAGAAATATCTATGGAGCAGAGCGCTGCCCCTGGGGTGGTACAGTATGTGATGGTTATCTGGACCACACTGGGTGAGGCCTGTTCACAAATGAACTACTGTACTTGACGGTGCTGCACTGTCTCACTTTCTTTGTTTGGACATGAATGGAAAGGAAAGGAATCAGCTGGGTGTAAACACAGGAGCTCCGATGCCCCATTCCCCTCATTCTCTCCCCATTCACATCTCTCTCTGTTTCATACCATGTTTGCACTCAAACCGCTTGTTTGGTGCCGTGTAATGAAGTTCAGTAAAAGTGGTCGCCGCAGTATTTACACTCGAGATTAAACATGGAAGATGGTGCAGACGAAGTGGTGTAATTTTATGGGTTTTCCTTTCTTTGTTCGCCTTATGAAAAGTTAATGCAATAACCTTCACTGAACAATCACAGTTAGCTATTTGTGTTCTCATCACCTTTTTGGGGGCATTTTCAAGTTGCAGAAATGCTGGAAATTTTGAAAAAAACTAAGCAAAAAACGTTTTTACGCTCAACTGAGGTTTGAAAAGTTGATGTATCACTAAAAATAAAATGCAACCAAAGTGCAATGGAAACACCCTCAGTGGAGAAATCGTGGTGAACATGAAACATATCACTTATTTGTCTCTCAAGCTTCTGCTTCACTGGAGAGATGAAGAATAGCAGCAGAGGAAAACATCAGATATTAGTGCCACGAGCTGTTTATCTCGATATATACTCCTAATATTTGCATAGTGGTAGTGGATGGAAACAAATAATTTAGCATTTTCTTATGCCAATTTTCTGGAAATTGTGTTAAAATGTGCACTACATCTTATTTGTAAGATACAAACAGTAGAATGATTTTTCTGATTGTCTTTTAGGCATTTTTATGTCTTATTAGATGGTCGTCAGCAGGGCGATGACAGGAAATGAGGGCAGAGACAGAGAGCGACGTGGTATGATATGTACATGCAGCACACATGAGAGGGAGATCAGTAGTAATTTATCCCATGTCTTTGAATCAGTCTGATGTGGGTAAAAGTGTCTTGTGCTGCCTTCCAATACCCATACTACCATACTATTCAGTATGCCTGAAAATGATTTAGTATGTCCCAATTCATAGTATGCCAAATGCCAAAAATACCATCATGTCTGACTGCATCCGGTCACATTTCGCAGTATACGTGCCAGCATGCTTTTCTGGCTGTTCTGATCCACAGTCCCCTGCACAGTGGTAGATTCATCACATCAACTGAGCCACCGAGAGCAGGGTTTGTACGAAGTCTTCCAAATCGCATGTTTTTACTTTTTACCTCAAATTTCACGCTACAGACTGCGATGCATGTATGAGCAAGAGGGTCAAAGTTAATTTTATTCAGTTATGTCAAAGTTGTATGCATAATGCCTGCAACAGTACATACTTTGCAAGGGCAGCTGCAGTACGCACTAAAAGTAAAAAGAAAAAGTATGTGATTTGGAACACAGCCTTGGCTTCCCTCTTTCTTCATGTGATGTGACTGTATTTGCTGCCGTCTAGTAACCCTCTTCATGCTGTGTTCACATTTTGGCTGAAATACCATACCATGCGCAATGAAAAGCCTCACTGGTTAGCATAGCAGCATTTGAGTCGACCACAAAAGCAAACTGTGAAACACCAGCCTTTTCTCTGCTGCCGCTGCTGCTACATGCTTATAAGGAAGTCTGGAGCAGCATTAGGACCCAGAGCAGCAGACACAGGATTTTACCTGCAGGCCTCCAGCCTCTAGCCTCGTGCTCAGGGCTGTTCAGATAAATGTCCTGGGTGATCAGTACAGCCACTCAGACTGGCTAATCTTTAATCTGTAAACCCAATCATAGAAATTTCATGCCGCGGACAAGTGATTGTGATTTTGGCCACAAACCTCCTCATCTGTCAAGCATATCAAATCAAGCTAAAACGTACTAAAGCCACACACAAATACACACAGTTTCCAAGTTACACTCACCAATGACTGACTCTAATACTGTGCAAATATTCCTTGTCATTATGAAGCTTATCTATGTGTCCACAGTGGCATGCGTCCACAGACCAGAATTTTGAGGTTTATTCTCAATACAAAATTTTTAAAATGTCTAAATTGGGTTAGAATTTGCTTGTAAATGGGAATAGTGAAGCTGAAAAAAAGAAAGAGTTAAGCAAGTTATCTCCCTGCAACAGTGGCAGTCTTTAAACAGAAATGCTTTGCAGGGCATAAATGTCACTTTTAACGAAGCATACATGTTTCAAGGACTATTCTGATTAATACTCATAATAATACTTGCTCTTTTCTGAAACAAATCTTACAGAGAAGTAAGAAAACACGGACATTTACATGACTTACTATCCACACCAGTATAAACCTCTTGTCATCTTTTGTCACGAGGGAACATGTCATCTTCCAGCCATGCCCAGCTTTGGTATCACTGCCCTCTTTTCATGTGGTGATGCAAGCCCACCCCCCCCAACACACACACACACACACACACACATCTAAATTCACCCCGCTGTATCGCGTGTGTGGGTCTCATGGCATCGCGGCGCA
>JAPZEA010000002.1:9165918-9178192 GCA_029783685.1 Heniochus monoceros | reverse complement strand
ATATCAATTTCAACTATTTCTACCACTTACACCTCGACAGCAATCATCTTTTACTCGTCACTTTACAGTTCAACTACCTTGCTTTTGTGCTGTTTCATCAGACTTCATCTGCTTCCAGTAATCACGCTTAAATTGATATTTCAACTGCCCTCATATCTTACTCTTCAATTTATAAGTCAGCTGCTTTCATCCACTACTCTGCCTTTTACCTTTTACACTTACACCAGCAGTTCAGCTGCTTTCGGCACTTCAGCTTTCAACTGGCGCGGGCAATGCTTAAACTTCGACCGATGCTTTAAATCCTGTCAGTGCTCAACTGACCCTCCAACTCCTCAGGTGCTTAAACTTGAGCTGGGACTCTTATGGCATCTCTTAAGCAACAGTTTACCAATGTATTACATTTTAACATTGAGCCTTTGAAACTTTTTAAGAGTTTTAGCCGATCAGTCAACTCATCAGGGCTTAGATCAGGTAGTGTCGTGTTGGAGGTTGCTTTAATGGCAGCTCTCTATCTGGTATGAATCACAGGTAATTACGCTGTTAGGTGGGTATACTATAATCCCATCATCCAGTAGGAGTCAACAGTGATTCAGATGATAGGTGCATTTGCTCTGTATCACTGTGTATGCTCTTGACAGTACTGCTGCTCAGATCTGTTTACAAATTCCAATAAAATGCCAAAATGGGGCTGGCTCTATAATCCTGTGTGGCTGTATAACACTGTAATCAGTTTTTACTACACGTAGTAAAGTTATATTGCCACTGGTGATGCCAAACTGCCAAAGCAGCACTCTTTTAAAGGATGCTCTTTGAGGTAGCAGGCAGAGGATAAAGAAGGGAGAGAAAACAGATGACATGCCCCATTAAGCAAGAGGCTGATTCATACCCACAACCTAGTGAGTAAATTGCATGCATCCGATACACCAGGACATCCCCAAATCACAGCTGTAAACATAAAACCTCTGTAGAACGAATCATTAAGGCAGATGGAGTGTCCTTTTGAAAAGAAGAGGTCATTTTCAACATAACCAAGTGTTAATAGCAAGAGTTGCACAAGTTTTTTGTGCAACTCTTGTTTGTGAATATAGGTGCGCGCTGTATTTCTACAGCGCTAATTCCATCAGTACAGCAGAGGCATGTCATACTCACCACTCTGCTGCTGTCACTTTCCATTTTTTAACAGAAATAATGTTTTCATACTCTAATTAATTCCAATTATGTCTTCTTTGCCGTACTCCTGATCATTGTTATAAAACTCAATGTTTCCTTTTGTTTTTTTTTTTGCACATTACCAGCCTCTCTGTAAAAGGAAGCCTATAAAACTGAAAATTCTGGAGCAAGTGTTGAGTTTCTGATACTGAAGCTTCACATTGTTTAGGGTTTGTGGTTTAATATAGTGATGACTAAATCTCCCCTTAATAACACACACACACTAACACTTACTAACACTTAATAAAAGTCCTGAGTACAGGTCTAATTAACCAAATAATTAAGTTAACCTGTGTGGGTTGTTGTTACAAAACGCCTCCTCTGTTGAGTGAGGGCTGTTCCAGTTTGATATACTGTAGATGGCTCCCTGTACTCTTCTTTCAAATTGCCTGTCTTCTCGATCCAATATATGTACATCCCTGCTGTTATGGACCTTGCACTTGTTTAGCAGTTTTTTGCTCGGTTTGAAAAACACATGGATGAGGTGGTGAAGATACTCCTGAGCTTCTCAGATACATCCAGTGAACGGATTTGTTCTTTTCTATGAATGTTGTGGTGTTTTGATGAAAGCTCAGTTTGGTTGGCCACAAGTTTTTAGGGCTTTCTTGTGCTGTTTCTGCTTCTTCTCTGTACGGCAAAGAGAAGAGGCCGCAACATAGTCGTTCTGTCGTTTTAAAATGACTTTACTTTTATTTCCAGTGTGACTTAAGTGGTTTTATTCTCTCCTAAACTGATATCCCATTGGTTTACAGTTCATCAGTCACTCTCTGCGTTATGTCCTGGCCCAATTTTAAGTTTGAATCTAATTAAAGAACCAAGACACTGGTAAAATCTTCTTTCATTGTGGCATTGTGAAACAGAAAGCCATCTCTATATACACAATATAAAATTGCAGCTTATATTCATACCTTGCAGTTGTTTGCTGTCCTGTATCCTGTAAACTGCACTTCTTTTAAATTTAAAGCAGCAGCTCTAACAGCGAGCTAAGCTGTAAATCTTCAGAAAGCTGAAAACAAGCAGACAGAATTTCAGTTTCAGTGAAAATCAGTGATTTTGTGGAGCCCGACTTGCATCTGCTTAACATGCAGAGAACAGGCCAGAGCTGGTCTGCTGTTGGTGCGTGTATGTGTGTGTGTTTGTCTACAACTCTGCAATTATGAGAGGCGGGTGAGCAAAATCCCAATGGAGCAAATCAGTGTCTCTGTTTATCACAATATCTACCTACAGATAAACACACACTCAAAAATGCCAGAGCAGTGTGTGTCAGTATGCATACAATATGGAGGTGAATGCATACACACACACACACACACACACACACACACAGTCTTTTTCATTGTGTCAATGTTAATCCGTATTTCCAGTCCAAAGAATAGAAGGTCTTTTGTTCCTTCTTTTTATTACTTTGTTGTTGTTTTAGACATGTTGATTTTTATCTTCAATTTAAGCCAACAGGTCACCCTGCCGCATACAGTATGTGTGTGTATGTGCGTCCCTATACTGTGTGTGCACGTGTGTGTGTGTGTGTGTGTGTGTGTGTGTGTGTCACTGTGTATAGAGTGGTGTGGCAGCCGGGGCCTCATGACAGATCAGGGCATTCAGGCCAGTGACATTCCTCCAGAGCCCCAGATGCATCATGGGCCAGCGGTGTGAAAAATGCTGGTCGGCCTGATCCACTCAGCCGCAGATGAATGGAGCGCTCGGTGCACTCACCCGTAGATGAATGGAGCGATCTGTCTTGTCAGCGGAGGTCGACCGAGAGGTTACAGTATCCAGCGTATACCTGTGTGCGTGCGCGTGTGTGTGTGTGTGCATGTGTGTGTCCATGTGTCTGCTGACTCTAGAAACTACAGTACACCACACACACACAAATTAAGACACAACGACAAACACAGATGATCACACATGAAGTACGCACCTATACAGTACAAACACACAACAAATAGCAGGTGTCATACTTGAGACTTGAGGAGATAACTTGCTCAGTCCCATTAAAGGCTCGTGAGCAGTACTAGAGCTACTATGGAGCAATATGTGAGATTATACACACACACATCTATACACATACATACATACACTCACACACGCAGTCACAAACTAATTTGCAGTTCCAAAAGTGAGGAGATATTATTCCCTGGAGCCTCTGACGCACCCCCACCAACTCACACATGAACATGCACACACAGCACGCTAATAAGCAGCGATAGATAGCGGTCTGCTCTTTTCCTCATTTTTTAACCAGTTACGTGCATACATTCTCTAGAGCACACCTGACTAATGTGATAAGTGTTTTAATTGGCTGCTTTAATTAAGCTGAATTTAACAATACCCTATTTCGCCATCTTGCTTCTCATTGTAGACTTGTAATGAGCCACAGCCAGGGAAAAGGTTGCTAATTATTGCCACAGCAGTTTGTAAAACGCCCAGCTGAAATTCATATCAGAGTCCAGGCTTTGACTTCCTGTTAGATTTTATGTCACACCGGTAACGAGGTTTTCCAGTGACAAGAGTCATCAGTACAGCTAGCTGAAAGAGCCAAGTATTTATAACGAAACACTTGTTTATGTCCTGCAGTGTGACCTTATCGTTAATGACAGGCTTTAGCTTGCGAGCAGCTTTTGCCGTGAAGTTTGTCTTATATTCAACACATTTCAGTTTCAAATGATTCATAGAATTATAACTCTTATTACTGAATTACTGAGTTATTTCTGAAGCTGTCCGTTGTAAGGGGCCATCGCACTTTACAGCCAGACTTCTTAGCTAAGCTTTGACCTACCGAAGCTCCTGCAGTTGTTTGCTGTGAGGGATTATTCCGAATGTTTCGGGTTATTTTGCAGTGTCAGCAGGTTATGCGAGGTAGCCTTTATGCCCATCCACGTCCTCACTCTCCTCCTGAGGGATCCCAAGACATTTGCAGGTCAAACGGGATCTTCAGTCTGTTCTGTGTCCACCCCTGGGTCTCTTTCCAGTTGGACATCCACCGAAAACCTTTAAGCTTCACAAATCAGTATTTTGTTAGAAATGGATGATATGACTGCGTGTGTAATGTGAAAGGCATCACTCGTAGTGATGAACCCACAAAGAACAGGGCACTGACGTTCCCTTCAGCTCTGTGGAGCAGCTTTCATCTCACTGTTTTGGTCTTCCAGCCCACAATTTTCCTGTTTTGGTTAACTCTCAGCACTCTGCACAACCAGCTTCTTTCAATGTGAAGGAGCAGCGTTTAACCTCTGAGCCCCCTCCGGATTTATCCTTACCCTGTCCCCCAGACACCCTGTGAAGGAAACTCATTTGTACCACTTGTAGGTGCGATCTCATTCACCACTCGAAGCTTTTAGGTGACGGTTGGAACTAAGATCGACTGCTAACACAAGAGCCTCAACAGTCCAGCACAGTGCAAGTGTTACTGCTGATACTGTGCCAATCTGCCTGTCTGTCTTTAGTCCCTTTATACTCAAAAAAAATCAAAAAACAAAAGAACTCCTTCATTTTTCTCACCATCCAATAAAGGGGTTCAGACAGTCTGCCCAAAACTGTTGGCTTGTTTACAACCCGTCTTTTTGTCTGAGTTGTCTTTCTTGGCTCGTCAGACTTCTTTGCAGCGTCATGTTCCCAGATCTCAGTAATTACTTTGGCGAGTGTGCTGTTTTTATGATCAGCTCAAGTGATGGCCAAAATTGCAAAATAACACCCAATTTATGAATAACCAGAATTATTCTTTAAAAATGACATTGCGTATAAGAAATTGAGTGTCAGGAGGTTGGATCAGATGAGCAAATGAGAAAGGCATTGAATGAATGAACTTCTGTAGTACCTTCCGTAGTCTTTAACTCTCTAATAAATTAATTCTGACCACTCTGTTTAAGAAGGCCAGATGCCACAAGTACAGTACTGTTTGGGTACTGGGATGCTCACAGTGGCTAACTGCAACCTGTAGGTGTACTGGAAGCAAATATGAGAAAGCATTACACAGCATTACTGGTTAAGAAGATGCATGGGCAGTCAGTTCTACCACGATGACTGATGAAAGGGAATAGAAAATGGTACATGTATAGTACATATATCGTTAACTGGCATCAGTCCCGCAGAATGTTAATGAACTGATAAAACGTGCTCATCTAACGTTACTCACCAGGGGAAGAGGCCCAATCTGTCCTGAGAGTGGCCGTCGATTAGCTTGCCAATACCTCGCAACAAGTCCATAATTCATAGCTCACCTGTTTAACAGAAACAGATTATTCTCCAATTCCATTCTGTACTCCGTGGACCCACCATCAAACCGCCCAGCTCCCAGGCTGACCTCTCCCTGGAGCTGACAGCAGTGCGCTGGTCAGTCTACAGGAGGTAACTCAGAACTCTGCAAATCACTAACCTTGTCAGATCGATGCAAGAGGCGCTCTTTGGGTTTATTTTCGTTAGTCAGCTGTTGTATTGAGTCTCAAACTGAGTATTTTGGTTTGCTTCCTGGGATCCCAAAGAGTTTTGCTGAGATAAGGACTCAGTCATTGGCAGTTGAATTGAAGGTTTTGTATTGTACACTGAGAGCAGTTTCTAGTTATTATTATATAATTATTATTATTGATTTTCCATGTTTTTGGAGTCTGTTCACACTCATATAGACTCAAAAAAATAACATTCATTTTGTAAGAAAGTTAAAATATGAAACAATAATAGGCTAATTAGGCCTAAATCAATTACATTTTTTATTTCATAGTGCGGCCTCAACAGTGTCTGCTTAGAAAAATTCTGTCCCTTGGACAAATGCAGTCAAGGGCCCCTGCCACACCTCCCGTTATGAATAGGCTACAATAGATTATGAAGTGTAACGTTTTCTATTTTGAAAGAAACTGCCTATTGATCAATAAATTGTTGGTGATACTGAATATTCAGTGTAGCTGGATAGGATTCTCAGTGATCTTGTCCCAGTCTTGTGTGTTGTTGCTGCTGAGTTCACCTGACAACGTTAACGTTACACCGGACAATTTGCTGTCAGCTCCTAAATCGCAGATACAGAACGTGTCTCCTTTTCTCCATGACACAATTCCTACAACTAGTGTAAATGTGGTTGGAAGAATGTGTCTGAGTCAGAAATAAATATGGACCAACTGTCTGAGCCTTGTCTGCCTCAGTTTCGTGCTGGCCCAGCCACAAGAGATATGATGTTAATTAATTGATTGCATGTTATTTTGTTATCGTCAATCGTTCTGGACCTCTGACATTAAATAAAAATCAGATGCAGATCTATGAGTAGTACGTTTGAGAACCCCTTGAATAGAGGATCACCCGCTTACTATACAGACACACCAAGGCTTTGCACAGGAGTTTCAAGCCTGACGATAACAGTTTTGGGCCCCCCACACTCACTTTGCGCCAGCCCTGTAGTTAATACACCCTTTACATGGTAATCTGGAGTGACTGAACGCTGTTATCAGCAGCTTAGAAATATGAGACCCCATTACAGTCGGATTTAAAGCAATGCCAACATGTTTTTGATCTTTGCTGATGCTGAAGACCAGGTGATCTTACCTCTGGGGAATAGTGTACAGTAATACCGCTAATCCTCTGCTCATTGGGATGTTGTGTCTATGTGTGTGTGTTTGTGTGTGTGTGTGTGTGTGTGTGTGTGTGTGTGTGTTGAGGGGGAAAGAAGGTATTCTAAATCCATGAGTGTTTTATCAGACAAGATAAAACGATCCAGGCTTCCTGTATAGCACTGCCTTTATGGTCAATTATATACGGTTTTTACAGGAAAGTGGATTAGGCTCTCATTCATTCTGTAATCTAGTCTATCCCCAACCTCCGGGGAATTCACTAGTGTTACTTTAATGAGTGGATTGAGGTGTGAGGATAAATGTGGCTGTGTGTAAGGTGTCAAAATGGGATCTTTTTGATGTGGACCTGAATACTTCAGTGACTACAACACGGTTCTCTTCAATAGAGCGGATCCATTGTTAATGTCATTAATAACAGGCGTACGTTTCCGACTATGATGGGTCAAAATGTCTGCTGTGAAAAAGGTCTGTACCCAGGGGTGCACATTACTGTATGCATGTGTGACAAAAATCAGAAATGCCAAACATCCAGTTTCAAAACACGACTTTACACTTCCTGTTAGCTGCATAGATTAGAATTAAAAAGAACAAATAGAGCAAAGTGTCTGTAGTGGGGGTGTGAATTTCAGTCCTTGAATTTCATTTGTTTTAACCAACTGTAACATATTTGAACATCCTGTCCGTAGATAGTTGAAACGAATCCATCTCTGTATCCGTTGTGCAGCTCTTAGCACTATTCAGCAAACTTGCCCTGGCTTGGGGACCTACTCCAGGTCACATACTTTCTAGATAAGCGAGGATTTTGATTTCATTGGCAGTTAATAGCCTTTAGCCATCTGTCCTCTTCTACCCATAGCTGTGTGGGAAAAGTCCATGATCATATACTTTACAGGATTTGTCCCAGGAAACTTAAGGCACCAGATCCTGATGCATCTCGTCTCATGATCAATTTAAACATGGCATTTGCTGTTTGAAATTGTGCTTGTGTTCTGTTTTATTTTTTTTTGCCATGTCGGGAGGTGGTCTCTATCTCAGGTGAGGTTGACCGCCTCCTCTACAGAACACTGTGAGAAAGCCAGTGAATCAGGCTAAATAGTTGGTTCTAGCAGATATCCTAAGGTGTTGTAAATACTTCTAAATCTTTGTTTTCCTTGACACAAGTGAAAATGTGTACAAATTGGATGGGCTTCTGCTGTGTCCATTGCAGTGTGTGAATCATCTTGAATTAATACAGTTCAGTATGCAGAGAGCCTGATGTAGTGTTGGTAGCCAAGAGGCAGAGTCTGGACATCGACAGACACTTTGAATCGTTCATGTATTTGAAAAGAACAGACAGTACCATGTTCTAACATTTTCAAATGCCAAAATTGTTGAGTAATCTATAGGAAACTTCTGACAGACTCTGGTTTTATCAACTGTTGCAGTGAAGTTTCTCTCAGTGCACAGCTGTAGAACAAAGCTACTGTAAAATATGATGTGGGTGACTCCAAAACCACCTTTGGCTCCACTGTCTGTGCCTTTCTGTGTTCTGTTTAAGTATGCGTGTGTACATGCCTATATGTGCGTACGTGTGTGATGTGTGTAATCCGCAGTTTAATCCTTGGAGCAAAAAGGGGGCTTTAGCTGCCCGTACTCTGAGGTTTGAGGCCACTAGAGATCATACGGCCAATGTGTCACTGTCCTGTGTGTGTGTGCGTGTGTGTGTGTGCAAAAGAAATGCTGAAACCTGTAGCACTGTGAAATGCCAAACTCAATGGAGCATGATAAAACACCCTCAACAACTTTCCTATCATTCTCTCTCTCTCTCTCTCTCTCTCTCTCTCTCTCTATCTCTCTCTCTCTCTCTCTCTTGTTTGTTTTCTTTGTCCAAACCTTCGCATTTGCGAGCACAGATTTATTTTTTCCACACTGTGAAAGTGCACTGCTCTAAAAGTTCTTTCTTTAGGCACAATAATCAGTGAATTCTGTTGGAAGCTGTCCAGATTGTAAAGCCCTTGATGCATATTTGTCATTTGTGATATTGGGTTGTATAAAATAAAATTGGCTTGACTTGTTTCCTACAACAAAATGGAACATGGGACATAACATATCACTTTTTGATCCACTTTACTGTAGATAGAGACGGTAATGAAATACTTTTAATCGAGTGCTGTACCTAAAGATGTTTTTCAAATATCTGTACTTTACTTGAGTGTTGATTTTTTGCAAATATGACTTTTACCATTTGAAATACAAATAATGTACTTTTGATCCCACTGCATTTTTATGAAGGTTCCCATTACCTATCACTTTGAAGCATAGCTTTGAATTCAGTGGAACAATTTTATTTTATTGAATTATTTTATTTTCTAAGATGTGATAGGCCATTTTCTGTGTTTGTCACAGGAGAAAAAACAGTGACAGTGAACCACTCCTGCTACGCCTGCCAATCAAGTTAGAAGTGCTTGCTGCATTTTTTTGAACAGTTCATTTACAACTTGACAGCAGTAATGGTGGCACTTAATCTCAAGTAAACATTTGACGCAACTTTCACTCTCATTGGAGTAATATTTTGACTCACGTAACAGAGTTGTGTACTTTGTCCACTACTGACTATAAAACATAGTGACACCAATGATGCACCTTTCTCAGTACGGTATCGTGTACATACAAGTGAAAGATATTTTTAGCAAAGTAAAAATGCAAAGCAAGAAAACACTTATCAAATAAAACAGATACTTCTAGTTGATCCTGCGCCCCATTCCAGCACCCTCCTATCTGCTTGCTCCCCTTCATGCCCACTCCAGATGTCCCATCTCGATCAACTCTGTTGTACAGTCAGATAGTCCTCCCGTCTCACAGGCATCGAGAGTCAGGAGGCGAGAGTCATTAGCTCTGAAACAAACTAAAACAGGATTTCTGCAATAGCTCATCACAGCTACTTAGCTTTATGACCACACGTGTGCCCTCGATCCGTTGGCTTCCACATAAAAGAGGATGACTGTAGCAGCAGGCTGTTCTGGAACTGGCCTGCACTGAAGCAGAGATTGCCACGCATGAGTAGTGACCACTTAACAAAAGCATATGCTGACTCGACAAGCTTTACCTAGTTGTGGAATTACAGATAGAGTGAATCAGAATCGGCTTGACTGGCCAAGTATGTGTGCAGATACAAGGAATTTGCCTCCGGTTTAAACACTGCACTCAATGTACTTGCATAAGAAAAAAGACAAATATAAGGAAAAAATATAAAATAAACAAATATACACAAAGAATGATGTGGCAATAAAGAATATATACAATGAAAGAGACGTGAGGATGGATACGGTTGTCTTTTTAGTCAACATGCACTTTTTGCGTGAGAGAGTGAGGTCGACAGCCTCCTCTTCAGAGCTGAAAGTAATAGAATGAGAGCGAGACAGAGATAGACAAGGCTAGATACCCACGTCAAACTGTTCAGGTCAGTATCTGAGGCATTTTAACGAGGCCCACTGTCTGTTACAGTAGTGGTCGAGCTAGCCTTAATAGCCAACCTGTCAGATCCTCCCATCCTGTGTCAAAGGATACCAGCCCACAGAGATCACTCCACAATAAGGCTGGAAACGTTGACAAGCCCTCAGTCCGAGTTAAAGAGCAGACTGCTTGGTAATTATTGTTGTGCTGTAAGAAAAAAGCCAACCAAAAACATGTTGTGAGATTCACTCACACCGGTAAATTTCAAATGGTTTCAATTCATGGCACTGAGCATTCAACTGGCTGCTTGAGGAGAACATTTACATAGCAACCTGACTGGGATTGTAAGGAAAAAAGTGTTACAACAGCCATGTCAATGAGGTTATCAAGTTGACTCAAGTGGTTCCACAGCACCTGTAAAGGGACCCGCACAACTTGTCCCGTTACAAGTTATGACTCTTTGAGGCATTTCCTGAATCTGACATGGCAAATTTGTACAAGCCACTGTCATAAAGTAGGTATAGGAAAAGGTTAACTTACCAAAATGAATATTGCTACATGGGGGCAATAGGATGCAAATACTGTAGGAATTAGCACCATCGAATGCAACATAAAAATATGTATTATCATTAGCACTAGGTAATCTGCAGTCAAATATACTCCAAACTAGATGTACAGAAACAGTTTTGCTCACTCAGGCAATTTGTACTTAAATTATGTTTAGAAAAAAATTGTTTCTACTGACACTGAGCATGAATAGTGCTTTTCGGCAACACATTCCATCACAAGTACCACCATCAGGCCCCAGGCCGGTGTCCAGCATGACCTCCGCCTTGTACTGTTTTCAGTTGGAGCTTGATTGGACTGCACGCAATTGAACCACCAACTTTCCTGTCTCAAGCCTGCCCCTTTAACCTTTAGGCACCCCCCTGCCCCCTGCAGATTATGTAAGGAAATGAATTAATGTCTCTCGCTTCAGTGCATGGAGTCTTTTTGCATTAGCTCTAATGAAATTCAATCCCTGGACCCTGCAGTCAGCTGAATCTCAAACTGCTCCCTGAAGAAGTGTGAATGCTTATCACTCCCGATGAGCAGGTGGCATCTTGCATGGGACCTTCTGCCACCCATGTAGGAACGTGTGTGTTAATGGGTTAATGCCGACTTGTGTTGTAAAGTGCTTTAAGTTGTCGGTAAGACTAGAAAAACGCAGTCCATTTATCACAGCATTTACCAAAGGGACTCGAGAGTCATCATTTTCCAGATTCTGTACACATGGACTTAAATGGCAGCATTGTTCAAAGAGCCAAAGAATGACAGCAAGAACCCTTGACAACAGGTGGAGAATGGTAACTACTTTGTATCAGTAAAGCTATCAAAAGGAAGGGTCTATAGATAAACTGCATGTGATATACAGGGAAGGAAGGAAGGTTTCATCAGAGAAAGGCAGTGTTTAAGTAAGGATTGTCGAGGAGGTCATATAGGCCCAGCAGTAGTTTTCAAGGGGGGTTGCTGTTCCATCCAAGGGGGATATAACAATACTGTGAAAACTGTAAACCCTTGCTCCAAAATTATATTACAGCCATGAGTTTCATCTTGTAGCTTGACTAACTCATGAATTAAATGATGATACATCTTATAAATTCTATAAACATGAAGACTGCTGACAGCAGTAATCCTGCTCTCAAGCCCTGGAAAGGTTGAGGACAAAAAAGAGGTATCAATAGGGGCATGTAGCTGTGGATGTAGAGATGGATTCCTTTTGTGGAATGGACAGGAGCAATTTACAGTATGATGTTTAAGCGGTTGGTTGCGTAAAAGGTGAATTTGAGAGTAAAAGATGAGTTTGAGAACGAAAAGTATGCATGAAATGAAGACACATGTGTGTATTTCTAATGCATATATAAAATTCTGAAAACTAGAAGATAGGTGGACATCAAATTCATGATTCAGATTCAGATTGATCAAATGAAATGTGATAATGTGAAGTATTTAAGATCTGATTTGCAGTATATTAATAATTCATGTCTTGGGATGCCAGGTAGTGTCACACTTTGCAGTATTTTTGTGTTACACTGTGGTGG
>JAPZEA010000002.1:9080326-9095332 GCA_029783685.1 Heniochus monoceros | reverse complement strand
CCATGTTTTCAGTCTGCAGTTGCATGTGAATGTGCACGTTGTTGTTGTCGGAGTACTGTCAGGAAGTAACTAGTCGAAGGGTGCATTCCATTTGAACTGGTAAGTCGGAATTTCCGAGTAAATTTCAACCGGAACGCCCCCCGAAGTCGGACTGCAGATTCGGAAAGTCAGAAGAATCTCACCAACGCCAACCTCAGAACCCAAGATGGCTGCTCCGTGCATTACCAAGTGGTTATTTGTGTCTCATTAAATCAGTCGTACACACAGTGCTGTCTACGGTGTTTGTATGCGTAAGATACCTCATAACGTGTTGTTATTCTTGCATTACTGGCGGCGTCCGTCTGGGTTTTCTGACTTGTTGTACTGGAACGTGGTCAGCTCGGGTGTGACGTCATTCCCAGCTCCCACTTCTGAAGGTAAATGGAGGGCGGCGAACACACCTGTTTGTATTAGGATGATTGCTTTCTGGAGAATCAACGGGCAGGATTAGCTCACACACAAATACATGATAACTTGTCACGTCTGTCCTTCTACCTGTTGTTCTGTCTTATTTGATCTGGGTTTCTTTTTCATTCCTCTTCTTACTCTTTCTTTCTCAATCACACACACACACACCTTGTCAACTGTTGCAGCCTCATCAGTCTTGTCTTCCACTGTGTGTTTCTGATCATGTGAGCGACTGGTTAACTAAATATTAACCAGCTAGAAGACAGTCGGTCCACTGTGTCGGTATGTCCAGCAAAGCAATTATTCACCGCCATGACAGTGCGTGTGTGTGTGTGTGTGTGTGTTTGTGTCACAATAGGTGAAGTTTTCTTCCACACACAGACAAAATGAGACATACCTGGCTACCTGTGTGTGTGTGTGTGTGTGTCACTTTTGCTTTGTGCAATGTGTGGTATTTGTGTTTTCCATTTATCTCTTTCACGTGGGCTATCGTGAGACACATCCTGTGGCCGCACTGTGTGTGTGTGTGTGTGTGTGTGTGTGTGTGTGTGTGTGTGTGTGTGTGAACTAAAACTCCACTCACTAATTGGCTCCGTTAGTTGAGATCTGCACAACAGACAGAGCTACAGTAAATTTACATTTTAGTCCCTGGTCAAAAAGTAAAGGTTAGCTGATATCCTACCTCACGTCTCCCAATCAAACAACTGATGGAAATAAATATTGAAAAAATGTCATAGCGAAAATGTTTTAATGTAATTTATGTGCACTTACTGTTCGCTGACTGACTGGCCGGCTGGACTGCTGGTTGATTCCTCTTCTCATCTCCCATCTCTCCAGCCTGTCAGCGATTTGACTGGGGCTGCTTCAGGTACTGTACTCTGCTGACACTGATGGTTGCACCGTGCACATCCCATGCACTCAGGCTGAAAACTCAACCTGGCATTTTCCTGGAGCTGGATTGGAGGCAGGGGAGACGGAGCACTCTCGCACTGACAGGCAGGTCCAGAGCCTTACTTATGACACAGTCATATCAAGGAAACCAGTGGCCGTAAAAATCCTGAGGATCTAATGCTGCTCGGAAACAATTATAGCAAAATTCGTTCTCAATCTTCCCTCGAACCAACCGGTGTCCAGAATTTGTCTGGTGTCAGAGAATATGCTGATTTTCATTCACGCTAGGCAAAATGGTTGAAGTTGTGTGAAATCATCTAATTTCCTGTTTGGCTGGAATGAAACCTGCAGGCAGCTTGAGGGCATGGGACTGAACGCTGCCAACCAAGAGGAAACAATCTTGCAGATAACAAAAATATTCACTACAACTTTCTCTGCATCTGAACACTAAACTAGGGAACTATCTTGGTTGACAGTAGGAAGCCAAAACTCTCTCTGATTGTTCTGAATTTTACAGTTGAGTTGTCTCAGGTTTTTAAATTCTGCCCGTCTTTTCTGTACAAACCATCAGCATGGAAGAGACTTGAGAGGCAGCTCCTCTAAATGCCAGATGCTGGATCAGTCTGCGGCCACATTAGAGGTACTGTGAGGCTGTGGTGGTGTTTTAAGCTAAATGCATGCTAACATGCTGATGCTTAGCACGTAATATTGACTGCATTCACCATCTCAGTTTACTGTCTTAGCATGCAAACATGTGCTTATTAGCACTAAACACAATGTACAGTCAGAGACACTGGTTGTACAGTTGGATTTGCTGGAATGCCTCTGCTCTTGAGGTAATTGTCAAAGAATCCGCACAGCGATGAGAATCCTGCCAAGAGACTTAATCCCTTTAATAAACATACATAAACATTGATCTTAGTTAAATCGGCAATGCAAAGCACCACATGAGGAGGCGGCTGCGGTGGTGGAGGGAGTTGCGTTAGCATTGGCAGGACCTTGATCAGCAGAGCAAACAGTGATGAGTGTCAGGTTATAATGTCCGTGCTGCACACAGGCATGAGTATGATTGGATGTAACTTGCCACAAGGCTGTGAATGAGCCAATCACTGCGAGGCATAGAAACAGCTGATGACAATCAGCCAATATAAGCACAGCTTCAGTCTGTGTGAAGTAACACAATGTTCCATCAATTCATCCTGTGGGGAATATAAAATATCTGTAAATTATTTCCATTAGTAATGAAGATATTTCACAGGATAAGTGAAAACTTTGCCTGGGTTCATCCTCCAGGGACCAGCGATATGTGTACAAGAGTTCATGGGAATCCATCCAAAAGTTGAGATATTTTAGTCTAGAGACCAGAGTGGTGAACTGAACCACCCAACAGCTAGCATGGCTAAAAACAACTCTCACTTGGAGGGATTTGCAAAAGTCCTCATTGTCTCTGTTATTTTCCTCATGAAATTAGTGTCTAAATGGTTAATTTAACTTTTTCTCACATGAGTTTTCGTGGTAATTTTGAAAAGTATTGTTCCATTGATGTTAAATGACAGTTAAAATTGGCTTAATGTCTTTGCTTAATGTCTTTGGAGGCATGTCTGCTGGATGTAGAAGTACCTCACACTTTAACATTTCAGATCCCCCGTTGCTCAGGTTTGTGCAGTGTGGAGGGTGGGGGATAGTATGAGTCATCTGTGCGCTCTCATTCCCTTTCTTCTCCAGTTTTTCACCTTTTTATTTGAAAACTCTCATGGCCATCTCTGTACCTTCCATCTGGGCAATATCCTCATCTCACCCTACATCTTCTCTCCTCTCATGTAGTTCTCTCGGACTTCACTGTTCTGTCTCCCCCCTGTCCTCCTCTCCTGTGTTCTTCCTCTTTCCAGCCCACCTTCTCTCCGGCGTTAATCACAGCATCTCCTTCTCGCCACGGGGGAAATCTCCATCACTACTCCTCACTTCATCTGGAATTAATGCAGGATGTCAGAAAAGGATAGGAGATTCTGAGTTGCCAAGAATGGATACTCAGGTCTCTTGGAGAGGATGCAGAGAGGTAGCTGGCCAACCCCTTGCAACGAGCTGAAAAGTCTGTAATTCATAGTTCACCCGTTCTACAGAATCAAATTATTCTCCAACTCCATCCTCTACTCAGTGGATCCACCATCAAACCACTCAGCTCCCAGGCTGGTCATTCCCGGGAGCTGACAGCAGCACACTGGCTGGACTACAGGAGGAGAACCGCTGAGCTTGTCTATTAGATGTGAGAGGTATCACTTGGGTTTATATTCATTGGCCAACTGTTCAGTCTCAAACTTTCTGAAACTTTCAATATTTCTGTTTGTTTGCTGGGATCCCAAAGAATTTTTCTTGAGATAATGACTCGTTCATTGATAGCTGTACTGTGGGTTTTGTATTGAGCATGGACTGTCTTCTTGGTGGTCTGAGAGCAGTGTCTAGTTCAGTATCTAGTTCTCATTATGGATTTTCCAAGTTTTTTAAGGAATGTGTTCACACTGATGTAGACAAATAAAAATAACAATTTTGTAAGAAAGTGCAAATAGAAAAAACAAACCAACAAACAAAAAGGCTAATTAGGCCTAAATAAATCAAATTTTTTGTTTATTTTTTCAATTTAAAAGCCTGGCCCCCACAGTGTTGGCTTAGAAATATTTTGGCTCTTGGACAAATAGGACCCCTGACATTTGGTGTGTACATGAAGAACTTTATTTCTTGTATTTTGGTGTGAATGAAGGGCTGCATGAGTGAAAAAAAGGAAGATAAATGTAGTAAACACAAGAAAAGAACATAAATGTAATAAAAGGATGGTCGAGGTAGATCAGGGCAGAAAAGGAAGGTTTTTAAGGGTTACAGCCAAAAGAGTAGCTTAGTTTTCTCTGAGGAGTTCTCTCATTGAACCCTTTGCCTCTGTGTAAGGAATTATCCAGGCTGTGGCTTTGTATCATCACCACAGGCAATGATGACTACAGAAAAATAGACCACATAGATGGCCATGAATAACTAAATTCAAAAACTCACAAGGTCAAGAGAATATGGGTGAAAACCAGATCAGTGAGGTGGGGTTGCAGCATTATACTGGTCTGATGGTATACTGCAGAATGAGACTTGACGTTATCATATCAAGTATGTATGCTTATGTATGGTACTGAATTCTACTGTGTTGGCGTCATTAAAAGAATATTTCAAGTTTATGTCAAGTTTCATGGCCGTCAGGACATAATATTTTTTCAACCAAAAAAACCCTTCTGTTTTGATCTCTTTAAGGTTCATTGTAACTGATAACAATAATAAGACTTGTGTAATACAGATGCCATGGTACTGTGGTATTTCCTGAGACGGTTATCATACCGTGAAAATCTTATGTCATTGCGACTACAGTGAGGGCTCTATCCAGGAAAGTATATTCAATTGTAGATAACGTCCTTAAATAAGAAAAACACATGTCTTTAAAAGTCCATGCTCATCTCATATTTTTCATATAAAAATAGTAAATGGACTGAGCTTTTCAATTTTGCCTCTCATTCGCCCATTCACGCACCTGTGGCACCCAAGCTGCCAGGCGAGGTACTGACCTGCCCATTGGACTTCATCGTCACGATGAAGGACACCGCGACATGTGCACAGGAGGAGCCTGGAATCCAACCAACCTTGCAATCAGTGGACAAGACACTCCACCTCCTGAGCCACAGCCACCCCAGTATAATTTCATTTTCCTCACCATGTGGCTGTGTGGCTGCCTTGTGCTTGATTGTTTTTTACTTTCAGTGGGGAAGAAGTCTTGCACTCTGCTTACCATCTTGCCTGCAGAGCCTGTGGTAGTTGCTGTGGTGTTTCTCGGAGAAGTACATTTCTCTTACCTTGGCGACAATTACAGCCCTCCTTTAAAAGGAGCCATATTTGGCAGAAAATAAGTGGCTGTGGCTTCTGGCTGGCAGCTATACACTTAGCAGCTTCCCTGAAATGTACTGTGAGAGGACGCAGACACAGACAGCTTTCGGTTGTGAAGTTATCAGTTTTCTGAAGCTACTTGTTCTCCTTGGGGGTGTCCTCATTAGCTCCTTCATTACTGTCTCTTTATTACTCTCCCTTGCAGCTTGTACTTGGCTGGCCTGCTTTGCTGTGTGTGAGTATCATACAGCGTACATATTGTGGCAGTGGTGACATCTGTGTAGTTATGGAATCAGCCACATTGTGTAGGCTATTTGGAAAGTTGTTTGAGAAACCGCCATGCAGTTGTCAGATATCAGGTAGAGCAAGTAGTAAGAAACTCCCTGTCGATGGGAGGAAATGAAATGGACTCTGTTCCTCCTCTTCTTTTACCATCTACTGATATCTGTGTCCGGCAGAAGTAAACAAAGATGCCAGTTGGCTGCATTGATACTAAGAACTGGTGTATGTATATCCCAATATGTATGAGCTGCGTCGGCAGAAGTGGCCGCACGCTGAGTCGATGCTGTCCTGATGTCTTTATTTAGCACAGCTATGATGTTTCCAATTCTGATCCCAAAAAGAAAGAGAGGCCAAGAGTCAGACAGTGATGGAGGAAAGAGGAGGGAGACAAGGGCAGACTGCTTCCTTGGGTCAGAACTGTTATATAAGGATGACATAACTCCTCAAAGTTGATTTGGATGGACAAGTCTCAATCAAAGTTGTTCAGCTGCTCAGGGTGTTTAGGATTCTGCCTCATCATGCCTCAGAAGCATTATTTCTGCCCACACGCCGCAGTCTCATGAACTGTGAGGTGTTTTAGTTTGATTGCTGAGTACATCTTCACGTGTTTTTTGTTTTGCTTCTATTATGTTATTTTTTTTTCTCAGGCCATGTGGTTTATAGAGAGCTGGCCTGCGACATCTAACTCATAAAGGAACTGTTTGACATTTTGGCAAATGTGCTTATTTGCTCTTTTGCCTGAGGATGAGATGAGAAGATTGGCTTGGTACCACTCTCATGTCTGTATTGTAAATATGAAGCTACCACCAGCGGCCCACAGCTAATCTTAGCTTAAGACTGGAAACGAGGGCAAACAGTTGGCCTGACTTTGTCCACAGGTGACAAAATCCTCCTACTAGTACCTTTAAAGCTCACAGCTTAACATGTTTGTTTAGTCTACACAAAAAGCAAAGTTTAAAAATCACAGTTTGCTAATGGGGGCTTATGTGCTGGACTATTTCTTGACAGGATCAAGTTGCCAGGAGGAGACTCCAGAAAGTCACTGGTCCCTGCCAAGAAAGTCCGGCACATAACCCACCATAAAAAGATGACTTGTTTTATTTTTTCTACTATTTGAGGTTTTTGTATGGATTAAACAAGTGACATAACATCATTTGTTAATTAGTGAGTTTTAGAAGTGTTGGTAGGTGGACTTTGTTACCTTTGGACTGAGCCGGGATAGCTGGTAGGTATCCGGTATCAGTAGCTTCATACTTCCTGTTCAGATGTGAGAGTGAGAGACATCAGTATTGGCATCTAACTCTTGGTAAGACAGCGAGGTTGAAACGACTGTAAAGTTTGGCAGCGCACATAAAGCGTAGCCTTTATGTTTCGGGTTCAGACAAACAAAGAATGGAACGCAGTAAACTACAGTATATTAGGATTCTGCTGAGGCTGCAGCCTGTGCTGTATTGCTGCAGGCTGTAGCTTTAGGGCCTTGCCTACTGCAGAGCCTCTCCGCCTGTCTGCAGCCCCAGCTGGCTAGAACTGAGCTTGACCCACATCATCAGATACAGGGGATGAATAATGAATGCACACGCAGCCAACTAGCCATCCACAGAGACAGCCAGCCAACCTTTACACCCGTCAAGCACCCTGTCAGCCAGTCAGCCCGCCGTGTAGCCGGCCACCAAATCAACAAGCAAGCCTGTTGGTCAGAAATCCCGTCTGTCAGCCACGCATCCCGCAAGCCTCGAATTCAGCCAGCCAATGGCACGGCCTCCCTCCGAACCAGCCAGCCAAGCCGCCACGCAGCCAGCCTCGCAGTCATGCCCCCGCTCGTTCTCCTGAGTCCCACTATGACTCCCCCACCGCTGTCTCTCCACTTTCTCTCCACCCCGTCCTCCCTCACTTCCCCCTCACTTGTTTGCATTGTTCCCCGATGACCCCTCCTCCACCACCGCCCCACCAACTCAGCGCCCCGTTCTCCCGTCCCTTCTTCGTCTTCCTCATGTGTAAAAAGGGCAGGCCTGTCAGAATAGTTTAGCTACAACGCGTTGTTTTCTCTGAGGCATAGACAGGGTCAACTGACCCCGACTGTGTATTTACTGTTGGGAAGGAGAGGGGGGAGATTCATAGCAGAAAGATCTAACGGTGGCCGAGTGTTTGACAATTCTGATTTCTTTTTCCTCAAAACACAACCGTTCAGGCTGTAATGCAGGAATGAAATTACACAGACAGAAACAAAAACGAACACATGTTGATGAAATTGACTGAACTGATAGATGGAAATGATGAACATTGATACCACATATGCTAAAAAAGAGTGTATCTTGTCAAACATGTCAGTGCATATCACAGCAGCTTTACAGTAAAGCTGTGTTGTCTCACTATTAAACCCGCGTTTTGGTGTTCTAATGCAGTTCTTCAGTCAGAGTGTGTTTGGCTGTTACGAGCTGTCCTCAGTAGTTTGGGTATAGGTTTCCAAAAGGCATGCTGGCAGATTTGGTCGGCTGGATTTGAACAGAGAAATGTCACACTTTTCACACACAGTTACAGTTTCTACATCAAGGTAGATCACCTAACAGACGTCTTCAGCTGCGTGGCGAAAGCAGACTATTAGCAGAGCAGCAGCCTCCGTCCTCCATCAGCGTCTACACACAGCAGACAAATTATTCCTTTTTAATAGGAGAGACGGCCCAGTGGGAGCCCCCTAGTGATGAGAAGATGGCTTCTTTACGTAACCCGGTGCTTTTCATTAACCCACCATTAGCAAACCGACTCATGAATGCGCGAACGACTCCGTCAAATCCGTCTGCTACGTCCGCACCACAGACAGCGTCATGGATTTATCAGTGCACAGCACAGTTAGGCTGCTGATAGTCAGAGCTGGTTTTCATTGTCTTTTAAAGTGGTGGACCGCATGAGCATCTGACACATTCACACACGGTTAACTACATGTATGTCAGCATTACCGAATGAATAGTTGTTTGCTTTTCTTGCTTGATGTCAGAGAACTTCCTTGAAGTGAGAGCACAGCCTCTGATGATGGCTTGTACAGCTGTTATGTCATAATTGAGGGCAATGCTATTACAGTGATGAAAAATAATAAACACAGTGCAAACAAGACTGCGGCGTAATTCTCTGCATGTCCAATGTGCAATTGATTCTGTGCGTCGGGCCGTGCCGGGGTGCTAACCCGGGCTCAAGTCAAGCACGTCCTGGTTAAATTGCATAAGAGGCTGAGCTGCCTTTTGGGCAAATTAAGCCCCTCTGTCGCCCTGCTGCTGCCTGCCCCAATCCTTCGTCGCCTCGTTCCCACTGCATCCTCCCTCTCTCGCTCCCTCACACTCGCTCTCTGTCTCTCGTCCTCTTTGCTGCGCTCTTCTTCCCTAATACTCTCTGTCCCCTCCCTCCTTGTACAGTATGTACACACACAGCCGAGCCGAGCCGAGCCAAGCTGAGCTGGCCAGGCCCGCCTGCTTGCCGTGATAGTAGCAGCTTTAATAAAAACACAGTTTGGGGATGAGAATTGAATTTCATACTTGGACGCTCCGACACTACATGTGTTTCTTTTTAATAAAGAGAGAGAGAGAGAGAGAGAGAGAGAGAGAGCGAGCAGAGGGGTGTAGAGCCACTCGACCAAAAGAAAGAGCTGAGGCTTTTCTCATTTCTCCTCACATTCCTGCTTCCTTAAGCTCAGCTGTGTGCTTGGTGTTCCATGGGGGAGCTGGAGGGGACATCTGCCTTGTCAATCAGGGCATTTCCACACCTTTTCAAGATAAGGCTGAGTGTTTAGCCATTTCAGAAACTGGCTCTGAGATTCATTTCCTCTCTCCCTGTCTCTTACTCTGAGACAAAATCAGTCACATTGATATTTTAAATCGCTTAACACCTTCTTTGCTTCTTTCACTGATTGTCACTGATATTGCACATCATTCAGTCAACTTACATCCAGTTGCATTTTAGTTGTACAGTTGTGTGTTTGTTTACATGCAGGAATAGCGTTGTCGTTAGCATGAGCAGTGATCAGCGTCGTCTTCAGAAACTCTCAGTAGGAGAGGTGGAATTATGAATCATTTCAGTAATTCCAATAGTTTTGTTCAGTTCAACTTAAAGGCTTCTAATCACTGATGTACCCACATCAGTGACAATTAAATCACAATACAAAACGCTGGGTCGTTACAGTGTTGTGTCTGACTGTTTTCAGCTGGTTGTTGTTGGTTTAAATGTTTTTGTCCAGTTCAATTCAAAACGAGGCCGATATAAGAACTGTTTTTAGGTCAGTAGCTCAGCACATACGTACCCGCAACACAGTTATCACATCACGTTTTATTTCTGTAGCTTTTCGCGGTCCTGTGAGTGATGGGAGCTCTGATGCAGATTTGGTCAGTACCACTGATGATTCAGTGTAGTGAGCACAGCTTGAGGACACGGCGTTTCGATATTCATTTGTTCGTGTACTGAACGCCCCTTTGCAGTTGATGACATTACTGCGATATCTAGTGCAGAAGCTCAATAGGAAGCGGCGCTTAGCAACAAAGATACAGAAAACATAAATGAATTAGGATGCTGCAGATTACCACTTCAAGCTATTCAGCATCAGCTGCTTGTTACAGAGGTGCACATCATCACGAGGCACCGCTTCAAAAGCTCGAATGCAACAGCTGTCAAGCTATCAGGTGTGGATTTGACTCCACTGTTGATTTTTTTTTAAAGATATCGTTTTCCTTTGAGATTGGGTTTGTGTTTCTGCAGCTTGGTAGTAAATTTCTAAAGACAAGAGTTTCATGAATAGCGTCTTGTGACAGATGCTGTGTGCCTTCTTCATGGCTGCAGATAGTCACAGCTGAAAATGGAGACAATTGCTCCAATAAACAAAAACAAAAAATTGATTTGTCTCCTTGTCATTTCCTTTCTGGGATCTGTGAAAAATCAATTTCCCAGCCGTGTCTGGTGGGATAACTACATGTCAAAAATGTTCACGGGCTCCGGATGCTGCCGCTGACTGTGGTTGTAGTACTACAGGAGAAAAGCTGAGTGCAGCAAGCTTGTGTAAGTGCAGATGCAATTTCAACGACGAAGCAAACCTCTGAAGTACTGATTGCTTTGAAATCATATGAAAACTTTCTCAGACATTAGAGAAGATGCCAGCAGTTCAAGGAGCTCCGTGATCTCAGTTTGCATTCATTTTGATAAAAGACCATACTGATTTATCATGTTAGAACTGAGAAACAATTTGCCCTCTCTGAACAAGTAAAAGGAGTCAGTGCTCTAAGAGACCTGCCTCTCCACTGGAGATGGAAACCAGTCAAAAGTGTAGCTGAAATGGGAGACAAAATAAAAATGGTATTGACCTCAGCCACCTTTAAGCGACCCAGCGTTGATTTCCTCAACACATCTGACCTGAGCTCACTGCGCCATAGTGCTGAATGGCCTCTGACTCGCCGGTCAAAGAGAACAAGATTTGTCTGCTGTTATTCCTGCAGGAGCTGCCCTTGAACATCAAATGAGACACAAACAAAGCAAAGCACCACAGGAGAAGATATAGTATTTAATAAAATGATTTGGAGGCTTTCCCAACCATCTGCGGAGACTCAATAACGAGCGCAAGTGCAATCTTTCTGGCATAAAAATAATTTGCCTCCTGTCAGAGGAACACACATACATCCACATACAGCGAGAATGATTGCTGAAAGCTCTTTTAGAGATTGCGTCCAGTCACTCTGCATTAAACATCATAGATTGAGGAGCAGGGGAATTACTCTGTTTGACATGAAGCACGCTTTGTAGGAAGAAAGGGAAGAAATGAATGAAGAGAAAGAGCAATGAATGAGGCAAACAGAAAAGAAGAAAACCAGACAGAGAATAAATGGACAAAGACTAACACAATCTTCCTTCAGCGCTTGGTTAAAGGCATCTGTCAACACTACCTGTATTGCTCAAGTGATGGTTTGCAACATTTCCATATAAATACTTCCGCATATTTGTTGGACCAAATTATTATTGGACATTTGTGATCCAGCTTGTGGCTGGTTGTGAGCGGTGTCGGGCAGTAGAGCATCATTTAACACATTCCAGTAAAATGAATCCATTTTTCAGGAATGAGTAGTGTATGGGATTATAATTTGTAGTTCAGTCATTATGTTACAGTTAACCCAGGAACACCCGTCACTTTGAAAAATTGGTGTTTGGCTCGTTTGCTACTGTATCTTACAGAATGTTTGATATTACTGTTGGCTCTGTGTTCAGTGGAGAACTTGTCATGGAGATGGTTGGTGCAGAGGCTGACGGACGAAGCAGTTAGCCTCCAACCAAAGAGGAGAACTGTATCTCCCACTGATGAGAAACGAACCAACCAGTGAGTAAGTTGTCTTATATCCATGTTGTGCCTTTCAGCTGGCTTCCTCACACCTGTCACTGGTAAGCCTACCTTCAGGAGTGGTTTAGTGCTGAGTTGGGGGGGGGTGTGAACCCTGCAGCTTCACTTTGAGGTGAGGACTTCTGCTGGGTGCAGTCACTGGGGCTCGGGTTAAGATAGCTGCTGACGGTCAGTAAATGCCTCCAAACCACAGGCTGGCTGCTTGTTCAACCACATGTCTTGTTTTCTATGTCTACACATGTTGAATACAAACAAAAGTAATTAGTATATATATGCAGCTGCTGTTTGGTAATGTAGCAATTAGCCTATTTTTCAATTCATAATATGGAATGAGTAATTGATTGCAGTTTTTTCAAGTAACTTGCCTGACATCGGTCGCGAGAGTTTTTGCACATGTTCAATGTTGGTGGTTACTAAGGTTTCTATATGGGTGCTGAAAAAATATTGTCAATAATGAGTTGTGTAATCGATTACAATTTGAAATCCTATAATTACATTACAGTTACAAAATCCCAGTTACTTCAGCGTTCTAAGTGGTTGGCTTGTTTGTTGTTAGCAGGATTTCATATTGGTTCAGTGGACAGACGGGTCCCGGACGTGTTAGCCTTGCACAGGTGAGGTGAGGTGGGTTAAGATGGCCAGCTCCGCCAAAGCAAGAGGAACACTCGGATAATTCAGTTATTGTCTTTTGTGCACGCTGTGCCCTCTGAGCTGCTCGCTAGCCGTTGGTCAGGCTACATGCAGGACTCAGTTGGTGTTGCTCACAGTTGGAGAGCAGCGTGCAGCCGTTGGGGCTGTTGACGGTCAGTATCTCCAAAGCATGGCTGCGTGTTAAACTTCATCCCTTTCTCTGTTCCTACATGTCTTCAATAGGCTACACATGATGTTAAGTTTAGGTGTGGAGCCTTTGGAGTTGTTGGAAGGAACATTTGGCTGATTATAAAGTAACGTAATGGTCTTTCAGCAGTGGAAGTGGAGCATTTATTGTTTTGTATGTGTACAGAAAAAAGAGCCAGTTTGGATGAACTAATCATTTCCTCACTCTCTTTAGTCTTTTACCAACAGAGCACAGTATTTCAAACTTTAAGTATAGTGGATATGTCGTACTAGGAATATGGCTGGAGATGAATACACGGGTTAAAAATGAAAACAGAAGAGTCAAAAACAAAGAGCAGCCAGTCAGTCCTCATAGGCCTCCTAGATAGGTACAGTATAAGAGGAGGGGATGTGGGGGAGAAATAACTGAAGTGTGTGAGGGTTTGTGTGTACTCCTGTGCTGGGTAGCAGGTTATCATGAGAGCATGCAGGCCTTAATAGAAAATGGCTGTGTTGTCTCCCATCTCATTTGAAATGTGGTCCAGGACGACAGTTTTTAAAGTTGCATGCCATCTAGGGCAGGGGAAAACCTCTTAGCAGATCTGTGCGTGCACACACACAGACACACAGACACACACACACACACACACACACACACACACACACACACACACACATCTAGACAGTCCTTTTCAATGCTGACCAAGCTATCATGGGAAAAATGAATAAATGGATGAAATGTGGCACGATTTTGAAGATAGGAAAAAAAAAAAAATACCTGGCTGAAGAGGCAGATGAGAGGAGCAAGAGAGAGGGAGAGGGGGTGCAGGAGAAAAAGATCGTGAGATAGAAACAAAAGTGGGCAACAGTGAAAAGAGAGGAAGAAAGAGGAAACTGGTGACAAATTGCAAATGCTCCCTAGCAGCTCTGACTGACAGGCCAATCATCTTGCGAGCATATCTTGAGGCGAAGCCTGACTGACTGTTATTAATTGAAATGTGATTGGAGGATGGGGAAAAGGCCGTAGGCCCATCGAGGTGGTTTTCTTGCTGGGTTTGGGTGGTGGCCTGCCAGAGCTAAGTCAACTAATAGGACTACTGCACAGCTAATTGAGTTACCAAGCTAACAGGAGCTACAGTTAGCAGCAGTTAGCAGTTACTTTAGTAACAAGAAACGCTATCTGTCCACCAGGAACCTCCATAAATCAGTTAACAATGATAAATTAGTGAATAAAGTTCTAAAGTTGTTTTGTACAGTAATCAGTGAGGCCTGGCCACCAGACACACTCCACTCCAGCCACGGCATAAAAAGATAATAAAACGTTTAATAGGACGCAAAACTAGCATATGACCCGAGTGCATGCTGAGTCATCAACATTTTTTCATTGTTGTCCAGCAAATGAGAAACTCAAAATATCATTAAGAATACCTACAAAAAGACTGTAATGTCATTACCTGACATGTGCAGCGCAAGGCATACAGTATGTGATAAAAACACTTCACCATTGATTTAGACTGCATACTTTAAGGTAAAGTAACTTTAAGGTAATTGAGCAGTACATGCACACACAGACACAAACACACACACACAAATACACAAAGGGAAGCATGTAGTATAGTAGGAGCAAATGTAGTGTAGATGTATGTCTCTGGCTGTAACACTGATGGGAAGCATATGGGATGTGTTTGCTACATTTCCCTCTGCTTACGCAGGTGGCAGTATGTAGAACATTAGCTGTAACAACTTGTTATTACGTATCACTCAAATGGCACCCACCAATAAAAGAAGAAGAAGAAGAAGTTGAAGAAGAAGATGGATGAATGTGAGAGGGATGTAGTACCTGCCAAAAAGGCTAAAAGCTTGTGCTAGTATATATCAGATGGGAGGAGGCCTTCCATACTTCATGAAGAGCAATGATGGTCAAAGTCATGCTTTCTGTAAAACATGCCACATGGATTTTAGTGTATCACAGAGAGAAAAGTGATGTGAGCCAGAATGCCAAATCTGCCAAGCATAAGCACGCCAAAGAAGTGCAGAAACATTCTCTGCCAATTAATGTATTTAAACTATCTCTTCCATCCATTTTCATAATCACCTTCTCCTACCAATTATCTCGCTTGCAGCAGTCTCTCTCAAAATGACAACGTGTAAGTGATGTGTACACATCCTTCAAGTAATTCATAAATAAACTAAGGCCTGAACTTATCTGTCTTTTTGTGTTTTCATTTCTGTAATGCATGGATGTTCACAGCATGTCACTTTCAACAGGTATCTGATTCTGACCACCTCATTGTAGTAAC
>JAPZEA010000002.1:8703705-8715649 GCA_029783685.1 Heniochus monoceros | reverse complement strand
CACACACACACACACACACACACACACACACACACACACACACACACACACACACACACACACACACACACAGGCTGCAGCTGTGTTCTACAGAGAACAACATTACAATCACATGAAAAACATGGAAAGAAAACAAGAGAAAGAAAGACAAGAAATGAGACACAAAGAGCAGATCTGATAAAAAGCAGCAGTGTTAATGAGGAGATTATGCTTGATGGAAGTCCACTCGTCATTCTGCAGACTGTTCGCTCTAATACCAACTGTACTAGATGAAATCTCCCGACAACAGACAAATTAATTAGGATGAGTCTTAGTGAAATTGCTATGAGCATGGATCTGAAAGATGAATTTATACTGATATCTGATTATGCATGTAGTGAAATCTATGCTGACATCATCAGCACACAGGGTCTAAATGGGCATAGTCATAAGGTCTGGTAGAATTACATAAAGGCATTGAAGTTACAGTGCTTTGTTTTGTGTTTTCATTTTTAGAATTATTCTTTAAACTCAATGTTTTACAACTTCTCTTCCAATGCATTACAGTTGTACAGAAATCTACTTACTAGGTGTTTGTTGAAGTTGTTGTTAAAATTTTTCAAAATACTAAAGGAGTTGCCCAACAATTCGCACTCCTACACGTTTGCATGTGGAGTCTACTTAACCTACAGTGAAAATAAGTGTATTAAATTGCATTTAAACTGAAATAATTTCTGCACTTTTTTTGTCATTTAATAAGAAATGCTCAAGCCCTCTTTCATTCGACAGAAGGACATAGCTCAACAGGTGCGAGCAGCTGCCTTTCAGGCTTCACAAATAAGAGCACAGTCACTTCAGCTAGTTTAATTCTGTTTTAACAAGTAGTGAGACCAATGACACACTGGTTTCATCATCACACAGCCTGCAGCATTTCAATAACTGCACGCTCAAAGTTCCACCATTTGTCCCAGCTTAATCGAATTTGAACAAAACTTGTTGTGTATGTTCAGGAGACAGCGCAGGATGTCTCCAGTGAGCTTAATCTTGTAGCCTGTAAACTTGTAATCAAAAGAAAGGTAAGACTGAGATGCCAAAGCCGGCACCGTGTGTGTGTGTGCATGCGTGTGAGTGGGCACTGTCACCCCTCATCTGCATTCCTCTGAGACAGAGAGGAGAAAGTAGATGTCCCTTCAATATAAAGACATATGGACACTGGCTGTATTGATGTTATTTTACTCATTCAACTCACAGAGATCAGCTGAATCTGAGTCTTCAGCTGCATCAAGTGTGGTGAAGACATCCAGCCAACCTGAGAGGAAGAAACCTTCATCGAGGACTCTGTGTCATCCTGCTTAGTGCCTTTATTTCTACCTGATCAAAATTCAAAAAGACAGAACTATGACAAATTCTGTCTAAGCTGCCACCGCGTCTCCTCCACAGCCAAGTGGGTGGTTGTGAAGAGGTTATCACCCTGCCGCCTGCTGAGAGACAGCCGACTCAAGCCGAGGTCACCACGTGGAATCCAAGATGCACGAAAATGCCTAAGAGCTCCATGAAGCTCGAGACAAGAAAATGAGACAGATCAGTTGGTAATGCTGCTCTGTGGGCTGAACATACCCGAGAATGCCTGAGAGCCGTCCACATGAGAAGCAGCATTGTTTGTCCTCCATTCCGCCCAGAATGACCTCTTCAACTCGTTTGTGTGTGGTTAGTTATTGGTTATTGTGTGTGCTTTTTAATAATAAATCTTCAATTTACAAAGATGACCCTGGTTATGGGTTATGGGAGTTTGTGTAGCCTGTATATATGTCCCTGCAAATCCGCTAATTCCTCTTAGCAAAATAAAGTTATTTGCTACACGTTCAACTACACTTCAGACAGGGGACATGAGGGAAATCAGCAGCTCAAACCAACTTCATTCATCATCAAAATAGGAGAAAACAGCCATTGATAAATACAAATTTACGGTGGCATCGTGTCCAAAATGTAGAGCACCAAGGCCAAAATTAATGATGCAATAAAAATAAGTGATAATTACATATTTATGAAGACAAAACAGTGTACAATCAACAGTTAGGAGTCAGTTTTATAAAAACAGTTTATTAAAACTGCAACCTGAATGACTGACTTTTCCACAAAATTCTGTCTGGTTAATGTTTTTAAAATGGGAACAACTCATATTAAATGTAATTGTTATATTTTAATGATAAAATAAAGTCGATACATGGGGTAAGGGTGAGCAAGATTAATCTGAACAAGTTTCAACACTCATGCAACTATTAGCATTTGAGTTCATAAGAGAAATCAAAAAAACGACTTAAAATACTTTTTCATGTATATACATGAAACACCAGTCTCTTCTTGTCACTAGATACACTGCAGACAGCAGCTGGCAGAAAGAGGAGGCTCACAGAAATATTAGCTGTTTCTGTGTGAATTGTTAATGTTACTTATAAAAGGGAAGCTAAAAAAGAATGTTGCACTTTCAAGTTTAATCAGGAGTCATTAACATCATCAAGCACATCATGTTTAGGAAAGTAGTTTAAAAACACGTACACAAAGGGAAACCATTTACTGCATCCTGCCATTAGAGTACAATTAGCTGATAATTATCCTGATCTGCCACTGTCAGTAATTAATACTAACACACAGTATTAGACTGTAAAACATTAATCAAAACAATAACTATTCCGCAGTCAATGTCAGACAACCTTATCAAACTTTAGCGGTTACCTCGTGCTTCTGTGGTGGGGTAAAACTTTAAAAACTATACATACAGTATTTGAATGAAAAGGAAGCTTCCTGCACTCCCCGGTGAAAATTTTATGCAAAACTCTGTTTAAGAAATATGACATATTAA
Source organism: Heniochus monoceros (assembly GCA_029783685.1). Taxonomy (NCBI): domain Eukaryota; kingdom Metazoa; phylum Chordata; class Actinopteri; order Chaetodontiformes; family Chaetodontidae; genus Heniochus; species Heniochus monoceros. The sequence goes on along the minus strand of JAPZEA010000002.1, from coordinate 8,712,810 downwards.
CAATTCCATATGTGTCTGCAAAAACACATTAGAAACACAAGCTAAAAGGCATCACGTTTAACAGTCTTTTTGTCAATTCAGCATCAATATAATCCATAATGATAAACTGCATTTCCATAAAAACTTTGTTGTTTGGTAGTCTATTGGCTATCCTGGATGCAACCTAGCCTAAATGTAAAAAGTGACATTTGTTGTGTGTTACTGTTACACTCGAGAGCCAATGGATGTCAGTCATCTTGCAACAATATTGACCAGAATATGCAAGCAGGAACGCAGAAGAAACACACTAACCACCGTCTCCACAGCACCATGATTCAGAAACTATCTGATGCCGATCTTGACACGAGAGATTATAGCCACAAGTGGCCACAAGTGCGAAACCTCTCTCCAGAGCAACTGGCAACTGAAACTCAATGACCGGAGAAAGTGGAGCAGTGGAGCAACATCCTCACCACGCCACGCAAAATACCTCCACTAAACAAAGAAACACAACCTGGACACATTAGAGCGTTATAAAATAAATGCAATATGAAGTAATAAGTGCAGTATGAAAAAGTAATAAATGCAATATGAAAATTAAAGAAAAAGAAATGTATAGCTAGCAGCATTGATTTATTTAGTGCAACATAAATATGAGTATGAGGTGCAGTGAAAATAAGGTGCAGTCTAAATTATGGTGATGTATTGTTGTTTTCTGACAATTGCGGTTCGAAATATTAAAGGTGGAGTGAGTCATTCTGCAGAAAGATTGTCATTTGAACTCAACAGCCATGCAAATGCACCCCTCCCTTCAGTGTTCGTTCAGAAGCTGCACACCCCAAGTTCACGGGTGTGCATTGCCAAGGCAACGGCGAGGCAACAACTGGGTTAGCTGACCAACAGAGCACGCCAGCTCCAGACTCACAGCGCTCCTGCTGCTACTGCTAACATCACAACAACAGTGTAACTTGGTAAAGTAGAAAGTAGAAAGTAATCGGGTTAGCTGTGAGCAAGGAATTTACCTGACACACAAATCACAAACATCAGCAAATGGGACAAACAATTATGATGCATTGGTTCTGTGAAACATTTCAACACTCATGTTATCCACCTGCCGAGCAGAAACAGAGCAACCTCAGCATCAGTGTTCATGCCTCTCCGCTCTCAGAGGTTCCTCCACTGTTGGAAAGCCTCACCGGCCCTTTGCCTGATCATAAAACTGCTTTTTCAATCTTTGCTCTTCTGACCTTCTCCTCCTTGGTTGCTTCTCAGTCATCTCCCCTTCATCACAATGTGATTACTGTAATCGCATTGTCAAGAAAAATCTGGCCCCTGCTAATGTGTAATCAGATTACACATTAGCAGGGGCCAGATTTACCGTCCCCCTCACTTACACTGTCCCGTTTCCCCCCATCTCCTTCCCCCTTCCCCTCTTCCTGTGCACGAGCACAACCGCCACCTGTTGCTGACAGGCTGGAATAGTACTACAGTTTTTAGTGCTACATTATTACTCCATTTCAAATCCCTAATGTTTGATTAATAAAACAGCTGTTTACACCAAGACATTAATTCAAATATATTTTTGTTCTTTGTTAGAAACACACTGCTGCTTTAGGCGCCAACATCCAGTCATGTGGTTTGCCACATGGCATGCACGTTTGAATACAAGTTTGCAAGAAATGTATATAATTACATTCATATGTGTGGACATAATTTTTTTTGACATGATGTGTTTTTGATAGCAACAATTAAAGCACACTGCTGTAATCAGAACATGTTAAATCATCATGAAGTGATGAAAATAGCAGACTAAATTAAGTATTTGATTACAATTCTCTCTCCAGTCTGTTTCCTTTTTTAAGATGTATAATCTCTGTAATTTAGTTGAGAGATAATGGCTCACTGTAATACTTCTTCCAGTGTAGATGGTAGGTCACCGCATCATTATAGGCAATTATGCACAGCAAGAAGAACAAGTGTTTTCTGCATTGATATGGATAGATATGTTTCGCTGATACACTATGTATATTGTATTTCTTCTTCACTGAGTGTTGGGAGATACACTGTAATGATTTAACATTTTAAAGATGTTATAGCCCTGCCATCAGTAAATTGAAATCAGTCAATACTTTAATTAAACCAGGATTTGCATGGAAACAGCCTGGAAATGAATAAATCTGATTGTTCGAGCGATCAGACATTGACTCATTGCTGCTAAAATGTTTGGTTGTGATGGTCACGAATCATTACTTTTGCAAAGTTGTGTTTTCTCACCAAATCTGTTTGGTCCAATCGAACTCTGCTGCGTTCGCCCGTTCGAGTTAGAGTCTACTTAGAAGTTGGTCTCAGTCCACGTCCGGTGGTCTGAAACAAAACAGGCCCGCCACAGTATTTTCCAATGAGAGATATGTGATTTTAGTAGGATTTCAATAGCTAAACTACTAATCCATCGGCTGATTGTGAAGTGTTAGAAGAACAGGTATTTTCTCTGAACAATCAGACATGAAAAAGCGATTCAAACTGAGGTGTGTTGTGCTTCTATCCTGCCTCATGTACTGCGGCAGTTAATCAACAAATGTGTGACACTCCCTGTACGAGATACTTTCTCATCCCGTCTCTACCCGTCGGTCACTATTCATAACGTGGTAGATTTACAGTCCACCTGTAATAATACTACTAATAGTGTAATACTGCTAATGCTTCTGATCAGGTATATCTCAATGAGCTGTTTGTGACACCAAAGATAAATGTCCCCATGCAGGTCCATGCAGCACTGATGATGCAGGATGACGGCCACAGTCGGGTCAGAAAAGGCAACAACGTGCCATTTGTTCCCTCAGTGCAGACTGATTGTACTCAGCTACTGGTGTGGGAGCAACTAAGGTTGGGAGGAGACAGCATGTGCTCCCCTCTTTAGTCCCACGCCAGGTCAGTCACATTTTTTTTTTTTCTTTTTTTACTGAGCTCAGTGACATCAATGAATGCCTCCCGTAGCAGAATACCTCTGGAGCGCTCCTAAATATCAGCACAGGCGTGAGTCATTTCTGAAGTTAGCTACGCTGATGAATGCTTTCACTTTGAGTCGTAAAAGCAGGGAAAAAAACAATGCAGCACTGAAAGTGTTTAGCCAGTCAGACTGATTTCCTGCTTTGAGATGCTTCAAAAATTGAGGCTCAGATCTGTTTTTGGAGCTCCTTTGTAAAACATTTACAAGCTCAGTAAGCTAAATGTCGGACAGATAGTGATAGGAAAATGAACAGGAGTCAGTCATGCTTTCAGAAATGGCTCGGCCACTGCGACAGTAAGCTCCGCCTAGTCCTGTCGGTGTGTGTGTGATCTTGCATGCCAGTAAACGTCCTTCGAAAGCTGTAAAAAGTTTAATGTCTCCTCATCATAGAAAGGTGTTTATGGGACGATCTGGGTCGAGGGTGAAGACTGAAGATGCATGAGAAGAATTACACTGGGACTTGTAGTATAGAAACACAAGGATGGAGAGAAAATAAAAAAATAGGAAGGAATTTAATGATTACCGCTCCAGAGGTAAAGCGAAAGGTGAATAAATGCAGCCAATTGAAGGTCATCCCTTGTATAGTAAAGCAGTTATGTATGTGCCTGGGGAATATACACATTTGCCTGTCTTCCTCTGTCATTCAGCCTCTCTGCCCGCTTACCTGTCAACACTAAAGACACGTCTCATCCAGCCTCTGAGTCACCTCGCCTGCCTGTTCCAAAATGGGCTGCGTTGGCGGGACAAGCGGCAGAAGAGAGCGAAAGACTGAAGCAACGGAGTCAAAGACACATGGAGAACCAAGGCTTAAAGTTCCTGATAGAAATAGTGCTGTTTATATCAGATGGGAGAGTAAATATGTGGTATTGATATGTTTGGGCCTCACATACATAACCCTATGAATGAGTATCTTGAGATTATATCTATACACTGGCACTGAAAATCCTCCACCATCAGTATCAATACTACTCAGTACTCACATCAATACTCCTCCATAATTTATTCCTGCTTTACTGCAAACTAAACTTGAATCGGAGCACCAAGACTCCACGCTGCGACTGAAGGATCACAGTTTGGGATTATTTGTCAGCTAAAATAGATTTTAAATGCATTTTTTAAAATTTTCCTGCAAACAACCAAATGATCGTGGCATCTTAAGTGCGGTTCACCTGGAGGAGAAGGAGGAGAGAGAGAGAGAGTGAGTGTGTGTGTGTGTGTGTGTGTGTGTGTGTGTGTGTGTGTGTGTTTCTAGACGTGTGACTGGTTTTCTCAGTTGCTTTTTCCTCCAGACGGCGGTTCACATGTTAAGAGCAGTGACCTCGATGTATGTGCAAATGTAGCTGCTTCAAAAACAGGTCACGCATCAGTCTTATGGAGGCATTTGAGAACGCTCGGCATGTACTTAAGAGCAGCACGTAGCTTCATTCTGACTGCATGTCACGCTCAGGAAATATAAAATTGAAACCAAATGCAGACAGTCGAGACAGCGGCTTGATTTCAGTGGTTTGATGAGGGGGAAAACAAAAGCTTACAGGCAGGTAGTGGTAGGCAGACTCGAAGGTAGGCTAACGGGTAACCTAAACAGTAACTAGTATGAACTAGCAGAGGACCAAAGGAAGGGAACTAGTATATGTCGATAAGGTTGATTAGGGAATGAGGCGCAGGTGAGGAATGGGTGGAGCCGGCCAGGTAACTGCAGGCGTATGGGAGGTGAGAACAGGTGCGTGAATGCAGTCAGGTGATGAGGAAACACAGGAAACTCCGGGGGCATCTGGTGGACAGAAGGAAAGAGGAGCCTGGGTAAGCAAATGTGGCTGAGGAGGATGGACAGGGAGACAGACTGTGACGCTGCGAGGTAACCATCTGCAAGCTGCTGCTCATCAACATTAACGTTAGCGTTTCCACTGATGACGGCAGTGTCGCTCTCTTAAGCCCAAAACTATGGAGCTGTTCTATCTGATAACGAGTGTTACCTTGACTTGAGGTCGTCACATTATTCTTTACCTCTGAGCCTTTTTTCAACATTAGAGCTGGGGGGAGTGGACAGGTGGCCCTGAAGCCAGCACAGCAGCCATTTTGCTCAGAAAATCCAAAACACCACAGATATTTGTCCCGTTGGACTGTAAAATATTCTGTACCATAGCACTGACCTCTGAGCAGTCATCTGGTGGGGTTAGTCTTCATCCAAGCACGGAGCAGGGAGGTGATGTTGGATGGATAGCCATGAAGTTTTGTAAAGACGTTCTCGTTCCTCAGAGGATGAATCCTAATGACTTAGTGATCCTCGCCACCAGCAGGCCAAGATTTTCTCTTATCCAGTGTAGTTGTACTTTGTATTTAGAGCTAACTATCACTTTTCAGTCATTAAGATGCCGTACTTGGCAAACTTGATAGCTGCTAGAGTGATGTTAGCATTTAGCACCTCACTGAGCTGCTGGCATGGCTGGAAATTCTTAGTCCCGTTCGCCTTTGCTTCCAATGGAGTGTAGATGAGAGACTTGAGTTTCAGATGCCAGAAAATTCTTCTTTTGAAGTAATCACTGAGTCTCTGGTGCTGATCAGCAACTCTGTCGACCCAGTCAGATGTGTTATGGAGAAAAGAAGAACCGGACCAGTTCCCCTCTCAGTTTTATGACCAAAAAAAAAAAAAAAAATCCCTTTTCCTGGTAGGATGAATGCTGTGCTGGACATATAAGAGAGCAGAACCTCAAAAGGACATTTTTTAAGTGGGAAAATGACAAACACGGGGCATGTGTGCCTTTCTGAAGAAGAAACAATGAAAGTTTAGAAATGATTGGGGGAGGTTAGCGATGTCATTCACCATTACTCACGACTTGACAGACCGGCTCTGGATTGGAGGAGCTTTGCCGGCTTTCCTTCACCTCACAGGCTGAGTTCAGAGATTCACCCTTGGCAGCAGCCGAACTTATGATTTTACCCAGAATTCTTTGCACCTCATTTCATATTCCTGGCCCCGTTTCAGGCAGCATTTGATGATGTCAGAAGAGACATTGCTTCAAGGGCTGTGTTCTTTACATCTTTTTTCTCCCTCTGCCTCGCTCTTAAGTCTCTCTCTCTCTCTCTCTCTCTCTCTCTCTCCCTCCCTCTCCCGTCATCGTCTTCTTGTAGTCTATGCCATATTTTTGACTCTCTCTCTCTCTCCCTCACTGTGCCATCTCAGTGTCAGTCTTGACTTTTCTTTCATGCTCTGCAGTCCTCAAAAAAAGAAATGTTTCTCCGCTATATCAGTATATATAGATTATATGGCCAAAAGTATGTGGACATTGAACATCACATCTTTATGTGACTGTTGAGCATCTCATTTCCAAACCCTGGCTATTAATATGCTGCTTTAAAAGCCTCAATTCCTCTGAGAAGGCTTTTCACCAGATTTGGAACCTGGCTCCAAGAATTTGCTCCCATTCAGCCATTCATGAGGTCTATCTGATCCGGCTCGCAGTCGGCATTCCAGTTCATCTCAAAGGTGTTGGATGCGGTTGAGGTCAGGGCTCCGTGCAAACTGTTTCTTTATTGAAAACTGATGGAAGAGACAGAGATTCTGCCACACTGACACACAACCACAGATGTAACCCAAATTCTGCATGATACGGCTGTCAAAAACTGATCTTTCCAATCACCATGTACAATGCTGACTGACATTTACATGGCATTTGGAGTCTGTCTCCAGTTACCTAAACCAACTGGACTCCACTGTAATGAAACGCTGTAAATCTGACATAAATTTAGCAACAGCCCTTTGATATACTGCTGTTTTTTCCTGTCATTTTCCCTTAGCTCGCAGTGGAGAATGAGTTGGACTTGGGTGTATGACTGACGAAACTATAGCTGCTGCTTGGCCAATGTTGTCTATGGGATTATTTAGGAACATAAATTAGAAGGGCTTTAAACCAATTCTAAGTGTGTCCAAGTTGATAACTACAGATGTATTTTTATAATGATGAGAAACATTGACTTGTCGGAGTCAAGACAGTCGCATTTTAGCTTGGTAAATCTCATCAGCATCAGAACCAATAGGCTGCACTGAGGATGCAGGTGCAGCTCCATGACTGGAGGGCACAGACTGTAAACACGCAGTTAAGCTACGTCAAAGGTAATATGACATGATATGATATGATATGATATGATGCTGAGGCCAGCAGCCCTGTTAGAATGAGTTAATGTTACATAAACACCAATAGCAGCACCGTTTGTTCAGAAACGTTTCCATATTTCATTCCTGACCAGTCAGCAACCGGAACCAGTTTAGTAGCCTGCTGGTTCTATACCCACCCCCATCTATATCTATACTTTCAACTGGGCCCAACTCCTCCTGTTACTGAAGACGTGCTGTTTTATTTATATGGACATGTGCCTATACAACGTCATTATAAATTCAAATTCAAAAGCATAACACTGAGCAGTTAACAATATCCAGCTGGATTATGGCGAAAACGACTAGCTAAAGTCCTGCTCCCTGCATATTTACGACTGAGTGTGAAATCATTGTGAGTGCATGTCTGATTCAGTATTTGAAATAAAAACCGGGAAACGTGTAGAAATAACTGATCACACTTAAAAAAGTAAAAATACCCAAACCAAATCGCGGCTGAAAGGAATCGTATTGAATTGTGTTTAAAATATAGTGTGCCATATTGTTACAAATGAGTTTTTACATGGGATTGTGGTTTACCACCTCCAATAACCAATATCCTGTTGCAAACCTTGTGTTTTCATGTTGACCTTTGTTGCCACTAAGTTAGACGCACACAGCTGTCTGAAATGTAATCACATGTCATAGCCACATTGTATAAATATAATTTTAAAAGAAAATTCTGTTCTCCTCCTTGTCTTCGGCTTTCCCTTGAATAACTTATTCACTCATTTTCACAATCCATTTTCTTCCAGCGTGAGTCTTCTATTTGAAAGTCTTCTGCTCTGCGTCTCTGTTTAATTTGCTCTTCTTCCCTCAGTCTGGTCCTGCCTCTTATCCACGGCCTAACACCGCTTTCACATCGTCTCCTCTCCTGAGCCGCATCCACATCAGCTGTTAGAGGACGAGCACCGTGTGGCTGTGTGAGCCGGACTTTGTGTGTGGGCCTGCAAGCGTGTGTGTGTGTGGTTTCTGTGTGCACGTACTGTGTGTGAGTGTATGTGTAAATGTACACAGGCGATCACTGTAGGCATGTGTTGATGGTCTGTAGTATATGGTCCTAATCACATCCCCTTACTTCTTTCTTCCAATCTCTCTCTCCCTCTCTGTGTCTCTGCTTAGTTCCCTCGGCTCTGATTTGGTCTTCTGCGGGCAGTGGTGACCAACAGAGCAGAGAAATTGCCTGTTATCTAGGGGGTCGATTCTTCATGGGGTCCCGTAAATTGCTTTGTATTGACACCCTGTCAGAGTTGGGATCCTCATGTTAACCCCAAGATCTGCCCTCAAGCGAGGTGACTCTCCCCAACGCCGACCAAAGCCCCTGCTGTCCCGCTCTGTCTGGGCCATGCCTGGAATGAGCTGCTGAATCAGAGGCAGGGTGAGGGGGTGACGAGTGGTTAGCGCGTGCAAGCGTTTGGCTACTTCAGAGGGGGCCTGCAAGATTCATCAACATAAATTTGAATTTTTAAAACGGTTTTAATGCCGGTTAGAGTGAAGTAGAGTGAAGGCATCACATAATTCAGATGGACGTCCACAGTGTATGACCCTTGACAGCTCCAGTACCTCTTCCTAATCTTGTGGGAGGCATTTCATCAAAATCCATTATATTAGGATGACAGCTATGGTGGCTAGCAGGGCTCACACAACCCACAGAGGGTGTGATAGATGTGATTGTGAACCACCCACATGGTGATGGAAAGGAGACATTTCTGGTTAGTTTTGGAAGAGTCTGTCATGTTTGACAGGTCTCACATATATACACATGTTGGATGGTTTCTTTTTTGTTTCTTGTTCGGCAGTGCCTTTTAGCATTTGCCAGTATTATTAAATTGCACATCACGGTACGGCAGACGCGGTCCTCCCTTTCTCGAAATGATGCTGACAGCACATTTGTGCTGGAGCCTATCCCAGCTGACATTGGGCGAGAGGCGGGGTACACCCTGGACAAGTCGCCAGTTCATCGCAGGGC
>JAPZEA010000002.1:8054479-8066248 GCA_029783685.1 Heniochus monoceros | reverse complement strand
TCCAGAACCAACCTAAACCCAAAAATACATTGTGTTGTATTTCTCTCATGTGGTGCCACGAGTCAGTAAAAAATCTGCAGTTTATCAGTCACATGTCAGGCTATCTGGTGTCATGTATGTACAACGGGCTACACACACCTCAGCTGGTGACCCACTGCCAGGGAAGAAGTTTCCATCCTCATAGCGAAGAAGCGAGATGTAGAGGACGCTGGGGTCGCTGTAGAACACTTCCTGGGTGCCGTTGCCATGGTGAACGTCCTAGCAACATGATGAGGAAGGACAGTAATATCATACTCAGAAATACCACGGGAGAGAAATGCACTATTGATTATCAACTGAAGTGGACATACGAGTATTACGGGATTATCGCAGTAGGTTTTCATCCATATAAACAACAGTGGAAACACCAGCATGAGGCCAGAGATAACTGCTGTCTTACCCAGTCAACAATGAGGATCTTGCTGACGCTGAGCTTGTGTTGGAGCTGCTTGGCGGCTATGGCCACAGAATTGAAGTAACAGAAGCCCCTGATAGACCCAGACAGAGAGGAAGAAACAGCAGTTAAAAGACACTTCTGAAGAAAGTGGAGAAGAAAAACACTGAATGTCTCTGTTAGCTCTTATTTGTTTTGCTCAGTTGTGGAGTGAGTGATGCACAGTCATCAGGGCTCTGTGTCACTGACTTTTGTTTTGGCTGTGTGTGGTGTCTGTGGGCTTTTTCAGAAATTCGAGTTTTGTTATCATGTTGCACTCGCCTGTTCTTGACGAGAGCACCCGCTACTCTGTATGTCTAAAATGTGAGATGGTAAAGCTGTATATGTGCTCAGGATAAATGAGAGGAAGATGTGCAGTCCAAGCATTAATAAAACAAACACAAAAGAAAAACATGAAAAAGTATTCATCTTGGTTGTTTTGTCCATTTGTCTTCTCTGTGTCACTTCATAAATAACCTTCAGAGAAGTTGCTGACAGTGCAGCAAGAACAGGAAAACTCACTGTGGTCAGACTGACACACAAACACACACGCACGCACACACGCACGTACGCACACACACCCAACCAAACTCACTTACATTGGATTGGAGGGGTCTGCGTGATGCCCTGGTGGTCTGACCACAGCAAAGCCGTTCTGTGCAGAAGAAGAAGAAGAAGAAGAAGACGCTATTAGTCAGAGTACTGTACTATTTTTTCCATTTCATAGGCTTTTATAGTGTACAGAAATATACAGTTTTGGCACACAGGATCTTCCTTCAGGCACAGTTCCACTGCCAAAAATCCCAAACTGTCATGTAGAAACTGATTGACAGTCTCAGACACAACATAAACATGAGATGACAATTGTTTCCTGGTTCGAGTCAGATGTATTTACAGTAAAGTAAGTCTCCATCATTATCACTTTCATCAGTTTTATAACTGCAATTGAGTGTACAAATTATTTTGACTTGAGTCAGTATAAATCTTGGAGCCACATGATAAAAGTGGATGTGGATTTAAGAACTTCTCTCCTATTTAAAAGACAGTGAAGTGATTTAGAGTCACTTTAATCCAGAGAGTAAAAGTCATTTCATGAGTACACGACATCAAATGTATGAGCTCTGGCAATGTAAAGACAATGGAGGCATTCAAGGTACTTATTATGTTGTCTAAATTAGTATATATAGTACATGTACATTCCCTATGATATGTATAGCTCAAAAACAGCAACAGAGTGGTTGTACTGTGGTTGTAGTACAGTGTCTTGGTGTCTATCGCTGCTCACTTGGTTGTTGTTTTCCATTCTCCGCCTGCCTGCCTGCCTTGTTTTACACCATCTTTCTGTTTTGTTTTGTTTTGTTTTGTTTTGCACTAGAACTGTCTGGAATGAAGCTGCTTGCTATAAATACTTGTATGCCAATTTTATTTTTACATTTGACCATTTAGAAAATGAAAAAAAAACCCAAAAAACTTCATGTTTATCCCAGACTTTTAATCATGGTGAAGAGGAAAAGGAAGAAGATTTCGGCCATGATGTGACAGGAAAACACACAACTCATTCATCTTTGAAGTAGTTAGTAGCTCCTTATGGCAGGCTAAGGCGCGCTTCTTTGCCGGATGCATTTATAAATTGACGTGAAATGCATGAACAAAAGACTGCCGGCCATGGATACAAACTCCACAATTACTTCACCATAACTGTGAGCTCCCAAAGCTGTTTTTGGTCCATGACCCAGTGCCTATAATGCAATGACTCTGTGTTCATGGGTATAACCTTAAAACTGTCATTTTTATGTCTCAGCCAAAAAACAGCAGTCCAAACAGGTTTGTGGTCGGAGGGTTCCTACTTGTGTTTGCCATCATGACATATATTGAATTGTGGCACCCCTTGTCTCAATTCCATCCATAATGTTCTCATATGGGGACACTTCCTTATGTATTTTTGCTTGCATATGTTTTTGTGTTAATCCAGAGGAGGTGACAGAATGACGCCTGGCTCCCATCTTAGTGTCTCACCTTCAGCTCTCCTTTGGCTACTCTGAAGGCCAGCTCAACAACGCTGCCCGCTGCCATGCGTGATGCCGTAGAGGTGTGCGACTCATTCCAGGTGGTGTCATTATCGACCTGCAGACACATGGTGGAGGCTACTGACTGACAGGATAATCAAATGACAACTTGTGTGCAAATATTTTGAATATCTGTTGTATGAAGCCTGATTGGAAATCCCTCTGGGACAATAAAAGGAAAGTGAAGACTCTCTCTGGGGCATGGATGACCAAACGTTCAGCTGTGACTTAAGAGTAAAAATGTCAGTTTCACTCTAGCATTTCAAGGCCGGATCCATATTGCTGGTAATTTTCCTTTCCACTCTGCTTTCACTCTCCTGTGTTTGTTCACAAACTGGCATCACTGTCCATCTGGCTCGGACAATGAAATCCGAGGCATTTCTTTTATCCTCGGTCATGAACATGTTGTTCTCATTAGTCTGACTTGTCATGGTCCGACACGGACTGTCAGGCAAACGTTAGCGTTGGGCAAAGCCAACTCTCTTTTCCTCTTTAATATCCTGACTTTCTTGTAATTTTCTCTCGCTTCACTTTGTTGCTTTTCTTTGAAACAATATCGGCTTTCATCAAGGCAGTGATTGGCTTGTACTGTATCTCTTTCATTAAGAGCTTTGGAGACTGATCAAAAAATAGAGCTGTGTGTGTGTGTGTGTGTGTGTGTGTGTGTGTGTTTCTCTTACCCCGACACCCCCACATGGTAACATCACAAACACACTTTGAGAGAGGATCCCTGAGGAACCAAAACATAAGAATGACTGTATATTTATACATTCAATCAATTATATTTCAGTGTCTTAAACATTTCAGCATGTTTTTTTTTTATGAGAGGACGCCTAATGAAAAGAAAAACCATAAGATGACCTGGCACGATCCATTGATGTAAGAGCATTCATGGCATGAGAGCAATATTTATGATGAGGCCATGTGCCACAATCGCATGTTTGTCATTTCTTTTTAACTTCATTAACATAGTTCAAGAACAAATATATGATCATAGTTTTGTCAGAATTGTAAAACAAACTTTATAGTATCACTTTGACTGTTATTGAGAAGAAGGAGACATCTGGAAGACTGTTTGGTACTGATGTTCACTATCATATTTAGGTCTTTCATGTTCACCATTAAATCACTTGAAAGTGTTTTGAAATGACATAGCGTAGTTTGGGTTGGACTTCAGAATACAAATGTACAAATCTGTCAATCTGAGGTGTAGCATACCGGCCAGTTTGCGGTTATCCAGTTTGAGTCTGTTGAGCGGGTTGGTGCCGTAGAGCAACACGTGGCGCTCTGTATGGACTGACTGCAGCTCCTCCAGAGTGGCTTTACGACCTCGAATACTCTGTATGAACAAAACATTTTCTTTACTTTGATGCTGAAAGAGCCATTACACCTCCACTTTGTAGGACCAGGAACATCGTAAGGAATCATATCCATGCGGTGTCATACCTCACACTGTCCCCTCAGGCCTCTCTCCTGTAGTCGGGACCAGATGCTCTGTATCCTCCCAGCATGCTCTGGGTGACTGCTGTTGTCTCCACATGTACACTGATGCTTCAGCATCTGAGAATCATACACCAGGCCTGCACGCACACGCACACGCACACGCACACACACACACACACAAAAGAACTGATCTCAGCATTTTGCACATACAATATCCAGTGTATTGACACAAGGAGTGAAAAGAGTACTGTTCACGCTGACCCTGTTTCATATAGTTATAATTACACATATTTGGGGCATCTGGCAGAAGGCTCAGTTCATTTTCTCAGACTTTTGCTACTTCAACTTTTTTATTACTTTCAAAGGCAATCAGAAATATTATGCTTATGTTACATTAAGCTAGTTTTCACACCACTAGAGACACCACTAGTTTAAACATATTTTGGACTAGCACCGACAGACTTCTCTGAGTCTTTATGTCCTTCTGATCCCAGGGGCCACAGTGGTTTGACTGATGCATAATCAGAGTCGAAGAAGTCAAATCAGTCAAATCACCTTTAAAACACTTAAAGCTGCACTGTTTATGACTTTAACTAAACTACGTGTCAGTTTCAGTCAAGTTTCGGAATTGCTGTTTTAATTATACTGTATATTTTCTGCATATTTTGTTTTATCTCTTTTTTAATCACATTTCCTCTTCATGTTGGTTTGTTCATGAGAGGGACCTCGGGGGGACAACCACTCAGTTTTGATTTTCCTTCACGTGGAACTGCTGAACACTTTACCTCTGCTGGTCAGTGCATGGTGCTAGATGCTGGCAAGTAGATGAAATATTGCTTTTGGTTCATTCATTATTATTTATGGGGGCATCTGATGGCTTTTTTAGACAGAGGAGAAATGATTGGCCATTAGGGAGAGAGAAGGACAACGACATGTAACTGAGGCTGGATTCAAATGGAGGAGGTGGCAGTTATATGGTCAGCATCTTAACCCCTAAACCATGGAGGCAGCCTGTATTTGAAATAGCATTAAGAAATTGATTATAAATACCTATTTGAATACTGTGAGAGCATGTCTGACTCACCAGTGGTGAAGCGTGGTTTGCTGCTGGTGTCCTGTCCGGCCAGGCTCAGGGGTTTCTCAGGCAGAGTGAGAGAGGTGGAGGCCGGGGACGACTGAGTACGTGACAGGGGGCGATGGACACCCAACCCACTACCCACCCCGCCGCTGCCGCGTAACATGGGTACTGCCAGGGTCTCCATCTGTCGATGCAACTGCTGCAGCTGCTTCTGCTGTTCCCATAGCAACGACTACAGAAAGAGTGGAGGTGATAGAGATGAAACACAGTCAAGTCACAGATATCATTCAAAGTAAATATCATAAACATAAAAGAAGACAAAATTAAGTGTGAGAGAGGAAAGTGAAGAGTAGAAACAAACGACAGAGTCTTATTCTAAAACATAGTGAATATCTGTGCTCATAACATTCAGTTACATTACTACACATGTGGTATGCAGCTGTGCATCCGTGTAAAACTCACTAAGCGATTTGTATTCAAGGCTAATATAAAGAGCTGGAAGTGACAGAACTTCCTGCAGGTGATCTGACCTGTATCATCAAGAGCAGTCTGGGTCTGTCAGTGTCAAGTCTTACTGCCTTGAATCTGGAAGTAATTTTTCACTTCCTTAAAAATCAGATTGCTAACACCATTCAATCCTGTTTCCTACAGCTGACACTGAAAACATCATTGACACATTTGCTTCTTCAGGATTAAACTAATGTGAATTTTTGTTCTTGTGAAGTCCTCCTCCTGTCAGACCTTCTGATAAAGCCTGACTCTTGACTCTGTGGTTTGTCTGATCAGCGACTGACAGATTTTCTGAAAGAGTAACAGCTCAGTTTACAGTCCATGCACTCTATCATCGTATGTTGAAATAACCACTTTAATGTAATGAGCAGTTGTAAAACCACAAAACCAACTAGAACCCCACACAAGTGCAAGTGTTAAGATGCCATCTACAGGACTGCTGGATGAAAAACAGGTGTGTGGTTTTATTCCATCTATCTACCTGCTTTCTGTTTTTTTTCTCATGTATGAGAGCATGCTGTGTTTTCCAACCTGGTTGAGTATGAGTGCATGCTGCAGGTTCATTTGCTCTTCCTGGCTCTTGGATGCCGTTGGCTCCGCCTCCCTCAGAGACTCCGCCCTCCCTCTGCTCTGATAGGTTGGCTCTGTGGGCGAAGTCCCGCCACCATCCTCCGAGTCCATATCCTCAGAGGGGATCTGATGGAGTCTGGGCTTCTCACTTGACTTTGACATCAGCTGCAGATACACGCACAGTTGAGTTGGCAAAAATATACAAAGAGACAAGTATGTGTGTTTTCACTTATTCGTTCACAAGGAGTTCTCATGATGGCGAGAATCAGCATCAAAATGCAAACAAACAGAATAATGCTCGAGCGCACACAGAAATGCTGCTGCTGTAGTGTTGATGCAGTCTGCTGGTGCTTTCCAACAGCTGTTAACAGCCACCTGCCATGACTCTCTGAAGTGTTGACTAAACCTTTTTTACTTTAAAATTCCCATCTCAGTTACCACAAGATAAACCTCGTCTAACCATGCTACAGTGGATTTAACAGGCGATCGGACTATGACTGTAAATACGAGGTGCTGAGTGAGAAAAAATGGCAGGTGCCTTGTGGAAATGTGGAAACTCTGGAGGGCTCCAAAATCAACAAACTCGGGATCACAAAAATCAACACAGGCTGCATAAACTATCTTGTGAAGTTTGAGGTTGAAGGACGACATCTCAGTGCTACAATTTACAGGTGCTGAAATATTCAAACTGTAATGTCCTCATCTAAGACTGCAGCCTTGAGATATGCGTGCGCCGCAAGAATCTCTACAAAGGTCTTCATATTGTAAGGTAATTTCATATTCAGCTGTTACCTTCTGAAAGACTTATATGAGCAAAGGAAGCCAACCACAATGAATTCACTTCCATATTTGCCTCCTGTGTTTTCAAGAATGCAGCTTTAAGTCTGTCCTAATCTGCAAACGTGGCACAAGGCAGCAAAAATGTCATTACAGCCTCAGTCCATCTATGTATAAATTCAAATGACCAAGAGGCAGACTTAATAGATTTTCTGTTATCACTGACTACATCAAGTTCTGCATTACCACCACCATACCCACAAGAACGTTCAAAGAATATCCAAACTCCAAACCCTGCATCACCTCAAACACCGAGCACCGAGGGAGAACCGGGAGCCTTAAGACAATCAACAGACAGATCACAAATGACATGATCAAGGCCAAACTCAAATATAAGAACAGACTGGAACAGGAGATTTGGAAATCAGCTGGTTGTGAATCAAGACAAGATCATTCCACATAACAGACCCCAACACCTTTGCTAACACTTTCTTCAGACGATTTGAGATCGCTCTTCTGCCTATGAGGAGCTTCTGAGTGCTCTTTCATTAGAATACACATCTCCCCTTCACACTGAAGGATGTCTGACATATGGGAATCCTACAGGACAGAGGCAATTCCCACCCCGTGGAAAACATACACCATCTACCAGCACCCAGGACAATCCCATCCCTCAGAACTCAACCACTACTGACCGGTCACACTCACTTCAATAGTCACGAAATGCCTGGACAAAAGGATTCTGAACACCATCCTGACCATCACACCACAGCTGGACCCCCACCAGTTTGCTTATAGTGCCAAAGGAGGGACAGATGATGGCGCTGGAATCGCGAGGCAACTTCGCTTCAATACTTTTTGTCGATTACAACACAATTCAACACTGCCAGATGATCGAGAAACTTCGCCTTCTCAACACTGTTGGCACCAACCTCATGCTGTCAAACCCACACTGCTGTCCTGTTCGCTCTGCTGCTTCACCTTCGCCATCTCCAACAAAACCAAATGTATCAGCACCATATAAATCATCTACATCCCTCTCTCTTCTGTCTGTCTCTCTCCTCTCAGTAGTCCTGCAGAGTAAGGATTTAGCTCTGACTAATTGGATTTTGGGAGACAGCAGAGAGAGGCTCACAGAGGGGAGAAGGAGAGGGAGATGGACGGAGAGACAAGGAGACAAACTATATGAACAGGAGAGGGGGTGCATGCATGGCTGGATGGATGGATAATGGAAGTATGACTCATGAGTCCTTGCTTTTCTATTCTGTGCCAGGATAAGCAGTGTAGAGAAGTTAAATTACCTCAGAAGGAGAATCTCTTCTCTCTTTTTCTTTCCTTGTTTTCAGCAGCTGTGCCTCACCCGTACGGTGTTCCCACTTACCTTCAGCATTGAGATTTCCTACCTTTCCCAGAATTCCTTTTAAGTGCCAAGTGAAAAGCCTTCCAGGTAGGGAGACTCTTGATGGAACGCTACAACCTGCAAGACAATTGTCACCAACAAAGTTTTGAGTAGCTGCTACCTTGAAAAAAATTGAACTCTACAGCAGTGGAAAAACAACTTGCTAAACAACCTCTGCAGTTCTTTATTCTGCCACCTCTATTTAGCTTTGACAAATTAGTACCTAATTAATCTGACTCCTACGTAATTAATGCAAGCATTTGCCAGAGTATAAATAATTATACTGAAGGTTATACTAAAGGCCTACCCCTCATGAGGTGTAATGTAAACATAACTTTGAGTTATTCAGATTTTGAAAACTTTTTTTGAAAACTTTTCACTGTTACAGGTTTCCTATCATAGCATCTTCCCTCACATTCTTGAATGAATTCAGTGTCTTGCAGGAAAACAAATGAATACTTTTGTAGTGGAAAGGCAAAACATGTCATTCTAAAATAGAATAAGGGCTAACTTGGCTACCGTCATCCTGTTACGAGACCCTCACCTTGCAGGTCATAGTGGTCTCCCCTTCTAGCTACATTTCCCAACCTAGCAGCTGCCCAGGAGCTGCCTGACCTTAACTGTCGGTAGCTGAGGGCATTAATCATTCATTTTCCCCTGTCCTGGTTTTTATAGCAGGTCTGAGAATTTGAACTGGCAACTTTGCAATTATAAGGTTTCTCCTCTAACCTTTAGAGGGACTGCACCAGCTTGTTTGGGAGTTTGTCCCATTGGTCAACATATCCAGTATTACCATCCAGGCAGTGAGGACTGGTTTACCTACCTCTCTCATCTTTAACATAGGATGAGACTTTCACTATTCCAATGGGACAACCCCATATTTCCAGATTGTTCTGTCTTACCACAGACTCCTGACTCGGCACTCCTCCTAACTGGCCAGTAGGGGCTGCAAGTGATCAACAGCTGCTTCTGTTTGGAATCTTGTTTCTGCTAGTGACAACATACGTGACAGTCAAGTGTCCAGACCGCAAACATCATGTCAGCGTGACCTTCGAGTGACCATCTATACTGGCTCCCTCTTGCCCTCACATTTCAAACATATATTGTGCAGTTTTGCATTGATATATTTGAGTATTTCTGAACTATTTTTCCATCATCACTGACGCATGACAGAACCTGGTGGCAAAGTAGGTTATTTTCATATTTTAACCTACATTACGTAGCTTCAGCTTTCAGCAAACCTAGTGCAAAAGAGGTGTATTAAGTCACTGCTAAGTCACATCCTGCTGCTGCTTCTTCACATTACAAGTGTGCAAATAGTGAATCACAGCATGGTTTCATTGTGGAGCAGCCACAGGAAACACCTTGTGTTACTGTGGTCACTGTGGTTAGTACTCATGAAGACATTGTCATTTTTTTCGCAGCAGAACAGTTTCAATTTTTGCAAGGGAGTAATGAACAAGAAGGAGCCACCAGCTCCTCAGAAACTTTACTGTGGCCTGCTGCTGCATGGAGAGCTGCTCACGTCATGTGCAGCATGAAATCAGATTGTGGTCGCAGTTATTTTTGACTAACTTCTTTATTAACTACACCAGTTTGCTTTGTTGCTCCTCTGTTGTATTTCTGACAAAGTTGCTGCTCAGCGAGTGTTTACTGCAGCATTAGACCACACCTGGTGTTACTATGGTAACCACAGCAGTCACCAAATCAACCAGGACGGCAGTCTTAAGGACTGCAACTTCAAGCATGTGAAAACACAACTATTACTGTCGTTTCTGTCTGATTCCCATCATTGTCTTAATCTTCTCTTTAACTAAGGCTGATTCCATGTGTGCCATATACATCCAGTCAAAAAAGCCAAAGTGCACCATCATTCCTCTGCTGACTGTGCTTTGTAATACGATTTGGCTCATAACATCGGTGTCTTTTGTTCCATGAAGGTGCAGGTTGTGCAGACAGATTGCAAAAGTGAGTGGGCATCATTTGCTTATTGGCATTCTTTGAATGTGGATGGATAGCGAGGCATTAGCCAATTAGTGAGTGGACACAATTGTTTTCAGTGTGTTCTGTGTCCTCTATTAAATGTCTTACAAATCATCACAGCAAATAACACAGATGTATTTAGATTCGGATCTGGCAGAGGAAAATGAATGGGAAGTGCCAAGACCACATTAAGAACTTCCTCCATAGCTGCCGTCTCTCAGTAACTTTAATTAGAGCCGCGACTAATGTGCATTCTGTATGAATGTGTGTATGTGCATGTGTCTGCGTGTGTCTACAGTGATTATTATAATTGGGCATTAAGTTAAAAAAAAATAAAAGAGCAGCGACACAGATGTTTTCCACAGTATAATGACCCCCCTGCTACCCATTTACAACAATCACAGGAGGATTCATGCACACACAACCAAACACACACACTCACAGTCAGATCATTTTGCAAATTAAATGTCCCATTATCTGCCTTTGTGTTTAATTCTGTCTGATTGCAGCATGTCAAATAAGCAACCACATGCATACAAAAACCCATCTGTATACCCACTGAAACTGGTGCTCAGACACTCACAAGCATTCTGTTTGCTCATAAGTGAGGCCTGTCACAAATTCTAGCTGCAGGACCCATCACTGCACCTCATACAGCATGGTGGGATGGACATCCCTCACGCTGCACAGCCCACAGCACTGGTACATCTTAATATATGAGATTATCCGCAGGCAAATTTCCTCCTTATTTAAGTTTTTAGTTTTTGTACTCATAATCTTAGACTTTAGTTTAAAGTGGCTTCTATCAGATCAGAGGCTGCCAAAGCAAGTCTTTTCTATTACTGTCATTGGTCTTGGCACAATGTGGAATAATGGAAGTGGTCAGTTCTAGCTGCAGTTGTTTCGACTAACTAACAAACACATGCCTGATTTAATGCTGTCTTGCACTGTATTATGTAACGTATCTTTGTTTGGTTGTGATTTGATGCTGCGGTCCTGTTTGTGTGCTTGATGCTGCTATTTGACCCTGTCTTGGCTAGGTCTCACTTGTAAAATAGGTTTTAATCTCAATGTGACTTAAATAAAGGTTATATATACTTTAAGTCTGCAGCCTCCCTTTCACACAATTAACGCAACTTAGACAGTGTTTGCCTGAGAGCTCAGTGTAATGAAGTCATTGCATAAAGGGCTTGATGATGTTAAGGAAATCAGCTGAGTCTGTCGCTGTTGTGCAACTTAGAGTTGAGTAAAAATGAGCAGTCATATGCAGCTGTTCTTATGTGCATCTGCTCCGTCCTCTCATACTTGAGAGGAACACAGTTTTGAACACAGTTTTAAAACAGATGCAACACTTTTTCAAACCTCTATGAGTCGAGACAATGTGTTTCTTCGCTGAATTTTATTTAGCGTCAGACGGCCAAACTTGACAGTGAGCGGTGCAGCTCACTCCAGTTACTTCTATAAAGTGTTG
>JAPZEA010000002.1:8013945-8027030 GCA_029783685.1 Heniochus monoceros | reverse complement strand
GCATCTAGTGGTGAGGTTGCAGAATGCAACAAACTGAAAACCCCTCACTTAGGTGGCTACTAAAAAAAAAAAAAAAAAAAAGTGAAAAGCTCTCTATAGCCAGTGTTCGGGTTGTCCTTTATGGGCTACTGTAGAAACATGGGGGTGCAACATGGTGGACACTGTGGAAGAGGACATGACCCCCCCGTAGATATAAAATGCTCATTGTAGGATAACGAAAACACAACGATTCTTACGTTCAGGAGATTATACACTAATGAAAACCTATTTATGAACATTAGATAAAATCCTCCACACACTATGTGATGGGTTTTTATTATAACAGATTCATTAGTAGCGTCTAACTCGTCTGCGTCGTGCATATGACTTGTATGCGGGGTCTCTTCAGGTAATTACTACAGGAGATACCAAAGATAAGATCGACTTCAGGTGGACACTGTTTCTACCTGTTGATTTCTTTTTTTGTCTGAGTACAAAATTATTTTTAAGGTTACCACAGAAGAACCATGGAGAACATACTACAGTATAAATGGGAAGTAATCCGGGTGGCCTGTAGGTCTATTATAGCAGCCGTCTGTAGTTTAAGGCCTGTTTGAGCTCTGGAGGCTTTTAAAATGGTGGTTTCACGTGTTACGCACATCTGGCACAGGGTGCTGCCACCTTAGACTGCTAACCAGTCTCTGACTTCATAAATGCCTGGCATCATGGCATTCAACAGTGAAAATGGCTTAATGTGAGGTTATGCGTGTGTGTGTGTGTGAGACAGAGAGTAAGGAGATGGAGATTAGTGAGGAAGACAAAGGAGAGAGAGCCAGTGTCAGTTGCCCTGTGTGGACAACGCACATGTAACCAGACCCTACAGCCATGGCCATGACCTCACCAGGTTTTTTCCACAGACGTGCGCACACACACACACACACACACACACACACACACACACACACACACACACACACACACACACAGAGCGGGTCCTTGGTTAGCATACAGTCAGTGGAGCCTGGCACAGCGAGAGCCAGCTTCCATTCAGAGAGTCATGCATTGTAATCCTACTCAGTGTGATCACACAGGCATGCCTCACAGAGGAGAATGCTAATCTAAACCAAAGGCAGGACACAAAGACACAGCCGGGTGACCCGGTTCTGATGGGTGGAGCAGTGGCTTGAATACAGTTTGATCTCAGGTTTCCCACGTGAGTCAACGCTAACCAAGCTGAGCTATGGTGATTTTTCTAAAGTTCCTTACATAGTGAGAGGAAGCAGAATGAAGAGGAATTTGTCATAAAGTCACATAACTGCTGCTGTCATGATGGAAACTGATGGTTATTATTAACACGCCCATCGCAGTCATCCATTGTTCTACAGATGGAGTGAGATAAGCGTGTAAGGGTTAGGTTCACGTCCTGCATCAGACTAGCAGTCAGTGCTGACATTTTCATTGTCTAACCACGACCACAATCACAATGAAAATGCAGCAATTATGTGACAAATGAAAAACAGTTGCAACTGAAAACTTGTAGGAAAATATTTGGAGGAAATAAATTTGGATAATTCCAGATGTTTGTTGCAATTGAGTCAAAGTGTCAAATTACTCCAGTGCTGAGAAGAAATGACACAATTATGGAAGTGAAATTGAAAAAAAGCGAAGTAAATCCTGCAACTGTGTATAGTACTGGCACCACAGATTTTTACAGTCCTTTCAAGACTAATTAGAGCTCAGGACTGAATAACTTTTTAAAAAAAGAACTACAGCTGGACATTTTTCACAGCGGTGGCCAAAGAAAGCATGGAGTATCTTTGTAAAATTAAATTTAACTTTCACACGTTCTCTTTCTGACACATAATAAACTGCACTTCTACATGACCTGCAGCAATCCCGCACATGAAAAACACAGCGGGCCGAGTACGCTTTTCCAACTAGGCCAGCACCTGTTCTGTACTTTACTGCACTTCTCTGAGAATCAAACAGCTTAGATCATTCTGCACTGGAAAAACTGCTGTCACCCAAGCTGTGTAATGCGTGTACCCTGCAAAAAAAAAAAATGGCGTAAAGAGGACGAGATGTAGTCCT
Source organism: Heniochus monoceros (assembly GCA_029783685.1). Taxonomy (NCBI): domain Eukaryota; kingdom Metazoa; phylum Chordata; class Actinopteri; order Chaetodontiformes; family Chaetodontidae; genus Heniochus; species Heniochus monoceros. The sequence goes on along the minus strand of JAPZEA010000002.1, from coordinate 8,024,960 downwards.
GAGAGGGCTGGCAGCATTTTTCCACATGAACGTTTCAGCGCTGACGGCTGTGACCGAACCTTAACAGGTTTAAGTTAAATATCACCTACCCACAACACAACTACTGAACACGTTACAGCTGGTATCTAGAAAATTGTCCTTAGTGGTAAAAAGTTCTACCTGCCACTGTACGAAATATGTTGTCCTGGATGTCTGTCTTTACGATGTTAGCAGAGGTGCTGATTCCATCTGTGGAGACAAACAGAAAAACTCATGAGTGAAATGCAGCTCAAATCCATAAAACGGTCCGAAATTATTCAAACAAGTCAAACTACACAGTGGCAGCTCATGTGCTCCAAACCAGATCAAAATGTTGCTTATGTAAGATTCTCCTTTTTATTGAGAAAATGTCACCTGCGAGCTGCAGTAAACCGTCCCGGAGACGTTGCTGCAATTCCCGCTGGCAGCCAACAGAGGCAGATAAAAGTCATACATGACTTAATGCTCCTTAAAGGTTTGCATTAGCAGACTGGGCCACCTGATGGGTGCGGCTGGGCACAGTCTGCTCTTGTGATGTAAGCCCCACCCGTCATGTCTAATATTTGCCCCAGATCTGGATAGAAAGATCACATAATGTGTGTGGCACTGCTGGTTGGGCCAGCAGAACTAACACACACACACACACACACACACACACACACACACACACACTTAAAAAACCCAAAAAACATATGCACTACTTGCCTACTTTTTTTCTCTATGTGTCTCATTTGTGTGTGTGTGTGTGTGTGTGTGTGTGTGTGTGTGTGTGTGTGGTGGACCTGTTGCTGCTGGACCATGATGCTGGTTAACATCTGCTCAGCAGCAAAAACCGAATTGGGGTCAGACACAAGGCCACAAGAGAATAACGTGTGATGACTATCTCAGAAATGATCGATACGCTTTTACAGGTTTGTAACTCACAGACCTCAAAACGGACTCAACTAAACACTGCTCTGTTTAAGGAAGACAACCAGAAATGACGATCTTCCTGCAGGGATTTACGGCGAATTTGCGGCATTCTGCACTAGAGGGACTTTATCCTACTTCATCACACTTTGATCTGCAGGCTTACTGCTATAAAACCCCACTAGGAACACTGTGCCTGTGCTACATGAGGCGTTAACAGTGACTTTATGGTAGTTACAGTCGCGTATGAACCAAAATACGAAGGGTAGAATAACTCGAAAGAGACAGAAGATAGTTTATAGGGACAGTATTTATCAGTTTTAATATAAAATAAGAGTTTTTCGTCCTTCACGCGCTTCACTTTGGAGCGCTCGTGAGCAATTACAACAGCGCAAAACACCTGCGCAGGTAACAGGCGCCTTTCTTTTCTTAGCCACGCAAAACTCCGACATAAACAACAGCGCGCCGAACAAGCAAAGCACATTTAACGAACTTCCAGCTGTTCCCACATCAGACCTGATGCCACCCGCGGCGTTTCCTACCTCGTGAGACAGAACCCGTTAACACCTATCAGCCTCTCGGAGCAGTCCAAACATTTGAAGGTAATCCAGCTAAAACAAATCCCGGCGCATCCGAGAGAGCGACAGCCTGACGGGAGGTGATGTTGTCAGTAGACAGAGCAGAGAAGGAGGAGGAGGAGGAAAAGAAAAGAGACTTATCGGAGGCAAGTTGCAGAGAAGAAAGTCCGGCCCCTCCAGTCCTGCCCCCTCCCCTCCGCTCTCCTGCTGACAGAAATAGCAAGCAAGGCGGGTCCCACCAAAAATAGCCTTGACTTCACACGGACCTTCAGGACTATTGTTTTCCCGCACTGGCTGACTCCTATTGGGCGCGCACTGCAGCCAATCCGCGCTTGGCTCCTTATAACATGGCCAACAGTACTAACTTTGTGGGGACTTGTGTCAATTAAAATAATGGCCCGTACACTGTGGCTCCATCTGCTGTCAAAACCCGCCAAAGGTTGCAGAGCTGTTACGGTGTCAGGCAGAGTGATGTGGTGCTGGTGGTCCTGAGAAGTCCCCTGAAGGTCCCCAGAAAAGTGTGAGCGAGTGTAATTTCACTTTTCATCCCTTTAATGACTTTTAATTTCATTCCCCATATTTTGCTCTGGACTCTCCAGATGTTTCTATTGATATTTTACATTGAGAAATTTTCATGAGTAATTGTTTCCAAAAATGACAAAGAGCCAACTCAGTGTTTCACCCGGTGTTATTTTTGTCAGAGTGAAACAGCATTCAGACCAACATGTGACACTCGAAGATGAAGCACATGTTTGTCAGTCTGCTGCTCAAAAGCAAAGGGTCCGCCAACAGTGCAGTACAGTGCAATGCTCTGGTTTGTGTGAAAGCTTGTTAGCATCAAATTAATTATTGTTTGGTTAGGGTGCACCCTGAAACTGTATTTACTGTACTGCACAAAACCATGTCTATAGGCTACAAACAAAAAATCTGCTCTTGAATCTAAATTAGTTTACCTGCCAGTTAACACGTTATGGTGCTATGGCTGCAGCTTTCTCAAACTGTACTCCAAAAAACATAATTTTTCTAAATACACAAAGAATAGACAGAATAGTTGAAAACTTTAACGGAACCAAAAACAACTGAACTGCAAAACGGATGCTTTTAACACACCCCGCTGACTAATAACAAGTTACACTTGTCAAGTTTCATGCTAAAAGTCGTTTCTTGAGAGCTTTAAAATTTGATTTTGGAGCTTTTTCAAAACATTTACCACCACTGCAATATTCTTCTTAATCATAAAAATAAAACTTGCATGTTTCCTTTTAATGTGTATAACATTTTATTAAGGATCACCTCCTCATACACTCCTCAGCATTGTTTCCACATCCTCAGCAGCAGGAGAACAAAGCCTGTTGAAAGGGCCGCATGAGGGAATGTTTGGAATAGTTTCTGTGGGCCTAATAACAATGTCAGATATTGTTGAGCTGACGGTACAAACAGCTTTACTTGCTACTGTACATTTCATTCACTGAAAGGCCTAAACCACGCCACAGCAGAGTTGTAATCTATGAGATTCAAACTGTAACTAATTTGCACATATGTTGTATAATTAAAGATGATCAGTGTATAGTCAAGGCTAATTCAAGTCTGTTATGAAACAAAACACACCCCTGTGCTGTAGTAGTGTTGGTGAGCTGTTTACGCAGCAAAAAATTGGATATTTTTTGCAGGATTTGCTCAGCAGATCTGTTTTAAACATTGTAAAGGAGGAATGGTAGAAGAATATGTCATTTCAGGTAAGCAACGCCTTTTATTGTGCTGCTGATCCGGAAAAAACAGATCTAATCATGGTCGCTCGCAGCCTGAAGTTTATATTACTCCCATACTGTATGGAAAGTACCCATGATATACACAATCCCTAAGAACAGTCCAACTAAGCAGGTCTGCTTGTTCCTGTTCAACAATTAATAAAAAATGACGGTCAAGGAGTTGGCTTTCTGCAGTAATTTATTGAAACTTCTAACAAAAGTGTTCGAACAATAAATATTAAAATTGTATTTATTTTTCAATAGTAAAGCATTTTGTAAATTTAATCTAATTTACATCAATACACAGTATCATAAAAGTTATTTTACAGTACACAACACTACTGTAGCTATAGATACATTATGATAAAATATTATAAATAATTTATTGTTTCATTTTACAGTTATAATAATACCACTATAACTTTGACTACAGTAAACCTACCGTAAATGTTTTTCCACTGAATGACTTATCAGGTGCTGCCAGTTAATCACAGAAGATTTCCTGCAGTGGAATACAGGCACGAATTGAACGACGCAGCAGCACTTAATGCGTGCACATAAAAGACTGAGAGTCTTCATAGACAATATGTTAAGAGGAAGCTTTGAGGTAATATGGTTGAGAAGACTTGCCAGCAGTTACTGTAAGCCTGGGGATGTGGCGGAAGGTAACGCAGCCTTCACCACATTTGAATGTTGACATAATCCTGAACAAGATAGAGGCATTATACACAGTCAGTGAGAGAGGTGTAGTCGTTATCAATTTTTCTTAACGTAACAATGACAGACTGGAGGTCAGCTAAGCTTGAGCACTTTGTAATTCACACCTGCTGTATTTTTTTAATGGCAATGAAAGCAGTTTATTCTCTATAGTTTTCTGATGGTGCAGGTCCAGATCTCTCCATGCAAATGTCAGACCACCTAGAGCAGGACATCCCGAGCCCATGGAGGGAGGAAGTAGAGAATCCTGTCTGTCTGAGCCATGGTGTTCAAACACATACACACACCTGCAGTGCATTTGTTACTGTGGCAGCTTACACATGCGGGACCGTTGCCCTGTCAGTTTTTCTGGTGCACAGTCTTCCTAAAGTCAAGAGGCTGTTTGGTGTTAGCAGCCGCTCACACTGTGTCACACACATCCTTCAGACATCATGCGAGGTGCGGTCAGCATGACAGAGACCTCAGTAACATCAGAAAAATCAGCACACGTCCTGCAACGCAAAACCAAACCCAAAAACTTTCATGAATGTACTTTTTAACTCCTAAATTAAAATGTTCACAATTAGAAGAAATAAATAAAAGCAAGATCACAGAGAAGATAACAACTACAGTAATTAGTCATGGCTACTGTCTCACAAATAAGTCCCTATGGAACAGCTCTATATTTTTGTATTACAGTTCTTAGGTGTTTTTTTGTCCACCTCTATCTCTTCCCTGTTTTTCTCATTTTTTTCTGAAATTAACTCGATCTGCATAGTACAGTTTCTGAGGTGTCTGAGACAGAAACTGACATTCATTATGAGTTTCACTAGCACATCTCAGTGTTTTTCCCCACTTTCAACCGTCCGTTTGTTTCCACAGAGCACCAGCGTGCGTGTGTGTGTGTGTGTATGCATTTTATCCTTTTTTCCGATCTCAGCGTCAGCCAGGTCAACAACTGATGTTTCAGATCAATAATGAAACCAAGAAGCGTGCGTCTACTGCTGGTGGTGCTCCATCGTCCGCTCGCTCACCCTCGGGTGCCTCTGTGAACAGGGGGAACCCAGCACCGTTCCCAGAAACCCTCGGTGTGTGGGTGTACAGAGCTACATAACCGTGTGTGAATGTATGTGTGTGTGTGTGTGTGTGTGTGTGTCTAGGTGCATTGACATCAAATGTGTGTGCAAGCGCATATGTGTGTGTGTCTATGTGCACATGTGTGTATGTGGTTAGTCCTTTCAATTACACAATCTACCATGCAGTCTGAATCACATCCGGTTTCGAGCTGAAAATAACAAAACCACAGGGTGACAGAAAAGCAGCACAGCAGGCAACCGCCCACAGGGAGAGAGGAATACACACACACGCACACACACACACACACACACCTATATACACACACACACACTCACACGGTATAGCACTGGTCAGTTATTATTTTCCACAAACAACAACTTTTTTGTTCTCTGAAAAGAGCTTTCCTTTACAGAGCTGATGCATATTTGCTTGTTTTATCTCCTGATTACTTCGATTTTAAACTAACAAAATGCCCTTGAAATGATTGGAAAAGCCTCCATGTGGTGTTTGCAACTGTACCACGTATCTGCAGAATTAGATTATTTTAAAATATATTGGTTAGTTCATGAAAAATCAAATATCTGCCCCTCCTTCCTGTCCTCTGCAAATAGAGACGAAATCCCTGCTAATTCAACACTGCTGCAGGTGTGGTCAGTTCAAAAATGTTGGAATCAATATCAGTTTTCACAAACATGATGAGTCAAACCTTGATGTAAATTCTACTGAAATGACACAGTTAAAAGCTGGCGCTGTGACATATGGGGCTTTTTTGTCAGTACTACATGGGGCAGGATGTGGTCAGCTGTGTGCTACATACTTGCCTCCCACCTGCAAAGACGTGCTCCTGCTACAACACAACATCTAAGTGATCTTCCACAAAATGCAAAAGTGTGCGCAAAACTCAAGTGCAATCCTCACAGACTGATGGTCAGAAGAACGTATGAGGGAAAATGCTTTTTCCAAATTTTCCACATAAACAGCATATTTTCAAATGATACCCAGGCCCACCCATGACACATACAGACACATACATTCGTTAAACTCAAGATCATCAACTCATGCATGCAGCCATTACTCGTCTTTCTGTTTCCTTCTGATTGTCTTTATTTCAGGACACTGCCCATCTAACTGAAGCAGGTGGCTTACTGCTTTCATTTACAATCTGTGTCTGTTGTTTCAATTCTCCTTAGCGGTGCAGTGTCTCTGTACGTAACATAATGAGGTAATGAAAATAGGAATCTGCACACAATTTCAGCTCACCTAGAGGAAATTTACTGTCAAATGAAACTTAAATATTAACATTAAAGTTCATTTATGATGCGTTCAAATACATGCAGACGCAAGATACATACGCATTGAAACGTACTCAGAACCAGTCACCCGCTCAGTGGGGAAAACTGTCGGGCTTTGTGAGTGTGAGAGTGTGTGCTGAGCCTTTCCTGTGAACATTTGTGTGTCTGATACTTTATCTCCCATGTGCGGACAGTGTGTCGTTGTTAAAAAACACAGCACATGTGCTTGTGTAAACATGAATGAGCCTGTTTTACGTAACGGAGAAGGGTATGACCCTTATTTCCACTAATTATGAAACACAGTGGTCTCAGTAAGCTCTTTTAACACAGTTAAAGTACAAGCATACAGTCAGTTTCTGTAAAATGGAACTGGGGGGATGGAGGTTTTAGAGAGGAGAAATGAGGGAGTCAAAGAACAAGGGAAGAGATTAGAAAGATAAAGTGAGTGAGGAAGAAGAGGAGAAAGTTGGACAAAGAGTAGAATCAGGAAAAAAGAGGGAGAAGAAGGGAGATAGGATGAGAGAAACAGAGCGAGAGGCTGAGGGAACTGTAATAATGTTTGGCCTTGGTCTGCCAGCGGGGTCCTTCCCCCTAAGAAGCCAGCAGGAATGCCAGGAATGCTGCACGAGAAGAAAAAGAAGGAAGGAGCGGAGGAGAGGGGGAGAAACAGAGATGATGATGTGAAAGAAAGAAAAGCCAAGAAGTAGAAGGAGGAGGCGGAGGGAGAGGAGCAGGGCAACCCAGAGCGAGATGAAGATAGAGAGAGGGAGACAGGAAGATGAAGGCAGACAGAAATATGAGTTGGGGGGGTAGACACTGAGGAAAAGACTTATTATCTTTAGTGGGCTGAGTAAACACAAGAACAAAGAAGACGAAAATAATAAGGCTGGAAAATATTTGGGAGGAAAAACGGGCTATGTTTGTGTGTTTTTATTTTGGTGCATGCAGATTTTCATGTATGCACACATCCATGTGTTTGTCTGAGTCTACACACTTGCACTGGCGCGAGTGTGTGTGTGTGTGTGTGTGTGTGAGTGAGAGAGAGTATCAGGGTGTGGTCAGCTACAGAACTGAACTACACACAGAAGTTTTCTAAATGCAGCTGGCTTTCCTTTCAAACATTCTCCCTGCCAGTAATCTCAGCGCCAGAAATTTCACACCTGCAGTATTCAGCCGAAAATATTCTCCCTCCATGTGTGACGGCTCTTTCACTAAAAGCTGCTACAGTCTTGTGGCGGTCAGTTGACAATCATGAGATACAGACAGACAGAGACTTTGCACAGCAGCCTGTACACGCTCAAATCGTGTGTGACCATCCTGCTTTTCACGGAGGAACATGGAGGCTACAGGGCTATTTCAGGCGGCGAATATGCAGAATTGAAGAAAATTACACATTTGGCCTCCAGAGAGAGAGGACATACTTGCAGAACTGCCCTACAACACCAAAACACACTAACTACCAATTGAGTTAGGACCAGAAACAGACTTTTTGGCATTCGTTTTCCCATTTAAAACATTATTATGCCACAGGACTGTATTTCGAGCTTAAATGAGTGGCAGTAATTGACGTCTCTGCTTTTACTATAACTTTATTGGAATTTACGCAACTTCGTGTGTTCAGTAGACATTTCAATTACATAAAAGTAAATGCATGAAATTGCAGATTAGTTCATCATGCCTATTTCAATGTAATTATTAATAATGCAATGTCGTCGGCAGAACAGGAAAACCTCCATTTATTCCAGTATGATTAACCCCACTGCTAGCCTTCTACTCACATCATTTAAATAGCCCTGACTGGTTACCTGTGCTGTGCTACTGTATTCGAAACAGTTTGTTAACAAGTGAAACCAGATACAAACTGTGTATAGCACCGTATAAATTAGATGAACTGATCGTATTAGTGTTAATATTGGATTTAAATTGTAATGTGACTGTGTGCTACACAGTTACCTCCCACCAGCAGAGACATGCTGCTGCTACAACACAACACTTGACAGAATAAGTGACCCCACGCAAACACAAAACTGCAAAGTTACACTGAAATCCCGACAGAGTGACGATCAGAAGAACAGATGAAGCCTCACAGAACACAAAGGCAGCAGGAGGGTAAATTATGTTTTTGTTTGTTTTTTTTTTAAATGATGTTGAAAAGTAGCAAAAACTGGCACGAATGTCTGGTTAAATTTCTAACCTTGTTTTAACTCTTACTCTATTCAGTCTAAACTTTGCCTGTTATACAATATTTTCAATGAATCAATGTTGTCATTTGTGTGGGTTTTTCTTTAAGATAATGTTGATATATTTTAGCATGACACAATAACATCATAAATAATAATAATCATAACAGACACATTATATGGCTGAATGAATAATTATGTCAGATACATACATATGTCCCACACAACTACATCTTAATATATATAGTGCAAACACAAATGGAAACAAGGTACAATCACAAATTCCCTTACAGACTGTAGACTCTTTAAAGACACACAAGTATTGACAAAATGTTTCCATGGTGTGTGTGTGTGTGTATGAGTCTGAAAAGAGCAGGCGCATCGAAAGCCTTGGTGACATGTGCCGTCCACAGAAACACAATGGATTGCTGACAGACATTTTCCACAACAGAGCAACGGTGGCCTCTGTGCGGTCATCACGAACCGGTGCTGAGAGGTGATGTAAAGAAGAAATGTGGCTGTTTTCCAGGGGCATAACAAATAACTGCAAATATTAAAATTAAACTGAATTGTCCACAGAGTCCTCAAGAGACAAATCCATGTAAGTGGTGCCACAAAAAAACTGTCTGACTGACAGAGATCTCTGGGAGGTGTGATGCAAAGATGGAGATGAAGAAAAATGTAAAGATGGTTGTTTGGACATTTGATCCAGTTAAATTGAAAGTGAACTGCGGTCAGCGGCAGCATGAGCAGAGTGTACGATGAAGGCCTGAGGATCCCTTACACCCATAAGGATGTTTGGAGTTAGGGCGAGTTGTTCAAAACACAGCAAGAAACCATAGCAACCACAGGAAAATCCCAGGGATATCAACAGCACACACACACACACACACACACACACACACACACACACAAATGCACCCACACACACATTCATACACATGTGAACCCTCAAAACACAGAGCCAAATCAAATCAAGACTCAGCCTTCTGACACCCACCATTCTGAACAACAACAAGCCTGAGAAGCGTGAGTGTGTGTGTAGGAAAACACCCAGACGGGCCAAAAATAGCTTTACACTCTCGTTCCCCATCTCTCGCTTTCAATCCCTCGCTCTTTCTTTCTCTCTCTCTCTCTCTCTCTCTCTCTCTCTCTCTGTCTCTCGCTTGTGTCACTATAAACCATCGGTAGGAAAAAAATAAGTTAATGTTCCCATACGGAAAATATCACCCACTTAAGAGCGCACTTGAATGTGAGAATATCAGACTGAGTATGTGATTGAGTGTATGGAGAGAGTAATGACTATTTAGGCATAACTGTTGCACAAGGGGAAACAGAAAGCCTCTCGCATTGGGGGAAACATCAGTAGGCTGAAATTTGTCTGTCTGACACATCGAGCCGATGAGGGAGGTCAGGCATTCCTTTAGAATATCATCAAAAATGACAAAATGTTGTTGAGTAAATGTAAAAGCCACATAGATCTCCATCGCTCCGTCTTCTCCTGCGTCCCGTTCACATTTTTAGGGTGCCGTCACACCCACAGATATTTTGCTTTGGTCCAAACCGTGGTGGCAACTTTGTCAGTTTGTTTAGCTTCAGGATAGCCAATTACAAGTGAAGCAGGACTTGTAAACAAAAGGCACAGGGACTCACAAGTAGCATGTTTACTGGACACTTTTAGCAACCTGTCATCCTGCAGGGTTAGAGACTTTTAAACAAATGTAATTGCAGTCTTTGTTAAATAAGCAAAGCATGTTGGTGTGGATTTCGTCAGGCTGAGCTGTATTAAGCCAACTGAGTGTGCGCTTAAAGGCTAATTGGGATTTATTATAAATTGGTCCTTATTTTCCATCATATCTTTCGGTCAGAATAACTCTGCATTCACTCAAGTAATAGCTGAGATGTGGGAATGTGTCGACATCCCCACAGCAGAGTCTGGTGGAGAAGAAACGATCAGACAGGCTCTAAACAAGCCACCAGTTTCTTCAGATTACCTAAAGCACTTTTTGGAGGTGCAGTACAACTATAGCAAGTATGTTGGGTCCAAGCTGAACCAGGAGATCAGTCTGTAAACCGTGGAGGGATGTTTGCAGAGGACAGTTTGGGGAATACATTTACTCTTATTTGTTTTCTCATCTAGATAAGTTTGACTAACCTAATTCTTGCTGGCTGGCTGACTGTTAGCAAGAGAACTTAATTTTCCCTATTCAATAACTTTTTATTGAATGAAATGCTGTACGACAGGAACAAAATCCAAGACAGAGTCAGCAGAAATTAGAGAGAAAATCTAAAGAAGCTGCAGGAGCTCTGTGACTACTCATAGTCCGTTCAGCGAGTAGTTAGTGGTGAGTTCAGCAGCCACAGCAGTTCACCAGCAAGCCCTGCGACTATTCTTACAAAGTCAATCAAACGTTTGTAGAACCAGATTTTTCACAAAGACATGAGGGTTACCTTTGCTGTGCCACTGTCTGACAATATAATTAAAACTTTATTTGTAATAAAGTTGAATTATCCTCA
>JAPZEA010000002.1:7713591-7723816 GCA_029783685.1 Heniochus monoceros | reverse complement strand
TGATGTTGCTAAGGATGCAAGAAAAAATTCAGACTTGATCTGGCAATAAAGTATCATCATCATCATCATCATCATCATCATGCATCATTTGTGATTTGAGATGACCTCTTAAAGGTTGGTCTCTAGTCTGCACAGTATGAGCATGAGTACTCAGTGCAGTCTGTGAATATCTCCATTTCTTGATCCATTATCTCTACCATCTTATCCCGCACAGGGGGGTGGAAGCCCATCTGAACTCACTTTGGCCATGAGGTGGGATGCAGACTGTCTTGCACACACATGGAGAACATGCAAATTCCACATTGAAAGATCCCAGCTGGCTGGTGGACCCTCTTGCTGGGAGGGGACAGTGCTGACCACTGCGCCACTGTATGACCAGTGAACACTGGCACTATGGGAATGTTGCTTGGTTGATGGGTCGGTCCACTGATTGAGCTCGAACTGAAAACTCAGAGTATTCATATATTATGTATTAGTATTCAAGTATTCATGTCCTCCACGTGATGAATTGCACTTTTTTGATCCGTTAATCCTGCAAAGAAATCTTTTTTTTAGCCAGTTGGGGGCAGCAGATCCAAGCAGACATAAAAAATCAGTGAGTAAAATAAAAATTCAAACAACATTTAGCAGTAGCAGTTTAAGTATGTTCAAAATCCAAAGGAAAGAAGAGGGCCTTGATATGTGCTTTGAACAGCTCAGTAGAGAGAGCAGAGCTGATCTGGTGGGGTAGTTTGTGCCACAGGTCCACAACTGAGAAAGCACAGTCACCCCTGAGCTTCCACTGAGCCCGGATGACTCAGAACTGACGGTCAGAGAGCCTGAGTGTTCTCGGTGGGGTATAAACAACTGAAAGGTCAGACAGGTAAGAGGGAGCCAATCCACGAAGTGCTTTAAAAACAAGTAATAAACTGTACAACTGTACAAAACTTTAAAACGGACTCGAAAACTGACAGGGATCCAGTGGGGTATGAGGGAAATATGCTCTGGCAGGAACCAGTTACTGCACATACTGCAGACATGAGAGTGAAACCGACTGACTCCCATAAGACAAGGAGTTACAGTAGCCAAGGCAAGAGGTATAAAAACATGAGTCTTGGAATGATAAGATGGGTTTACTTTTGCTACGGCTCTCGTATTTAAACGCAGAATCAGAAATCATCCCAAGGTTTTTTGCACGGGGTTCATTCCTTGTGTCCATTTGGAGTCATGTCATGTTTTTGGCCACCTGATAAGAAAAATATCTGGCTCCTTAGCTGCTAAATGTTCCAGTATGTTCACCACGTAGTCGCTCAATGTGAGTGTCTGCAGTTCAGTGCTGAGCAGGTTGTGTGCAGTGGGTTTTTAGAGCTTTTTCATGGGCAGGACAGCAAAACAATGAGCTGAAACTCGCTATAAAAGTTCCGGAAAGCCAATCAGGGCTGCATTTCGGTTCTCTGTTGGTTCATCACTACAAGCGACACCTTTCACATTGTCACACTGTTTTCACATTATAAAAATACTGATTATAGCCACTTTAATTTAGTAACACTTTATGAATACATACCTGCAAATCTAATGAGCTTCCATTCATCCTAACGTGACTTTATGATTATTAGTAATTAGTAAATGAAACACACTAACCTAAGATCGTGAACATGCTACCTGTTAAACATCAGCATGTTAGCATTGTGAGCCTTATAACATGCTGATGTTAGCATTTAGCACAAAGCACCACTGTGTCTTAAGTGCTACAACATATCATTTAGCTGCTAGCATGACTGTAGACTACTCTTGTTAAAACTTGCACTGCTTGCATAGTGCAACTCTGCACGCTGCGATCAGGTATGTTACTTATTGAAGGGGCTACACATAGAAAACAATGGCAGTTAACTGAAAGCTTAATTGTTGTACGTCGTTACTTGTTCTTTAGGGCCTCAAAGTGGCCTCAAAGAGCTTTACAAAGGCTGCACAGCAGAGGCCTACAACACCCTCCATCCTTAGACCCACAATTCAGATCAGAAGGAAAAATATGATGAGTCCAAACTCCATTTTTGCTTTGTCTACATGAACGCGTTGTGTCGTTGTGTCAGTCTGCAGTTTGCAGTGTTTCAACTGTGAATCCCAATATCTTCAAGAAAGACCACAAAAACTCTAAAGATGCGGCTGAAATAGAAGCTCCCTGCTTTCAGAGGCTCTGTGACACTGAATTAGGTTTCCATTTACTATACACAGGGGTGAACAGATTACTTAATTTTATTCATTTTCAAGCCTTTAAGGAGCTGCTAATCCACCGAAAACACTTTTGTCAGTATCAGTTTCATTGGAGAGCCGTGGTATCACATCTTGTTTCACAGGCTTTTCCACCCCACCAAGAAGAATCTGTGTGTGTGTGTGTGTGTGTGTGTGCGTGTGTGCGTGTGTTTTATATGTGCAGGGCCCCTATTAGCTGCCCCTGGTCCACTATTACCCAAAGGCATGGGCCACCAGCACAGCACACCACAGCCATCATATTCATAATGGAGATAAAATTAATTTGCTTTCCCCTCCTCTCTCTATCTCTGCCTGCCACTCTCCACCTCCTCTATCTCTTGTTCTCCTTCCCTCCTTCTCTCCCCTCCTACACTGCACTGTTCCTACATACGTTTATCTCTTGAGTCTGCTGTTTGTCCTGCCTCTCTCTCTCTCTCTCTCTCTCTCTCTCTCTCTCCACCCTCTGTCTGTCAGGTTTCTGTACCAGACAATGGTGAGGAAAGCTGTTAGACACTTGCTTGGTTTCCTTGAAAGCATTTATAGAAAATAGGCTTGAATCTGTTCTCTTTCTTATCAGGAAAGCACCATGTTACCACACATCCATCTATCCTTTTTCATTGTGCTAACACAATGCAAAAGAGTGACTTTTCCTTATGCAACCTATGCAGATGAGTGCATGCAAAACAGGATGGATGGATTGCTAAATAGTCATTCAGGTACTTGTACATTAAGCCTGAGTAAACTCAACTTCTCCTGCTTTTCCACAGCAGAGAGGTCACTGGAAAAACTAGGACCTCTCTGTGCTGCAGCAGCTAACTAATGATATACATTAGCTGAAAATATAATGCTGCTTTGACATCATAAATGAACTGACCCCAGAATGACTCAACCAGTTAAATTAACAACTTGGAAGTGCTTATGCTCTTATCTGATTTTGCCACACAACACACGCAGAGAATGAGTTCAAAGCAAATATAGAAAACATAAATAACAATCACCATCCACCACCCTCCAAGCATGACATAAATAAATGCATAGCCTCTAAACTTAGCCAGGGTGCAAACGTTCCACCCAACCGCTGAGTGGTAGTGAGAATCCACAGACCACAGGTGCATAATGAAAGCCTTTGGTACTACAGTGTAGAAGCAGAACCAATTAAAAATGGTTACACTACCAAAAAATAGAAAATAGAAAAGCAGAAGATGAACTAACTGTGATACTGAGATTGATCAGGAAGGTGAGTAAACACAGTCATTAAAAACTAAATGTAAATGCTAATATTATTTCACTCATTGCTTAAGGAAAGGCAAAATGTGATTCTTGATTTACATATAAAATGGGAATTTTCTCAGTGCAATTCATTATTAAATGTTGATTCAATTAACACAAAAACATTTAAATGTATACATTAATCACTTGGTCAGTAAACTTGCTGATTACGACTGGCACAGCTGATACCTCAGAGATGTACATCAGCAAACTTCATTAAATCCTGTTTTCTCAAGCTCCACAACAGAAGAAAAATGAGTCAAAATCTTGGGACCAACGTTTTGACCTTTGACAGCTGGTCCACCCACTGTGAAATGAGCAAGTTATTCTTTTAACAGTGGGTGGACCTGCTGCACTAACATCAATCCCGTCCCAGAGGCCGGTGTTATTGCGGCAGTAAACAGCAAGCAAGTGGTGTCTCAACCCCCTCCTCTGTTCAGGGAGGGTTTTATCAGTTCCACATAAACGGCCTCTGTAATATGTACATTTTGGCCATCAGAACTGTGTTTTCTGGCTGGTTAATGTGTTTACACTGCTGAGTCTCATCCTCTGACGTGCATTTGTGAAGGGGCAGGGGTTTCTCCAATATACACATTTGCACACTCCCCACTGTATTGGATGACATGCATGAAATCACTCCGCTTCTGTTTTAGTATGCCGTCTATTGGATAAACAAAACACTGTCTCTCAGTGCTGCTCAGTTTGAAAAATACTAGGATACTATGTTTGGCACGAATCCCTCTCAAGTCCCTCTCCTAAGATACCAAACTACGTATTAGAAGACAATCTGGCTTCTTTTAGAGTGAAATGCCAAATTATCTAAAATGGTGTAAACTAATTGGTCTAACCTCAGGATTATCCACACAACTGATATGCCTCTTTTCCCTGCAGATTTCTGCAAATTCAGATTACACATAAATGATTGTGTCCCCTGAGTGAACAACCCAGTATCCCTATGAATTACTTTCATATTTTTTACTGTATCCATCATCGTCCATACCCGTAACCTAATTTTTATTGTTACCTAACTTGTGCCTTGTAGTTTTATTCTTTATTCTTTTTCAGATTTTCCCACCACAAAGGGGTTGCTAGTCTGCCTGGGGTCTGGACAAAACAAGACCAATGAAAAGACAACAATCAAAGACACAAAGTGTCAACTAAAAAGCTCAGTACGAGCCAAACACAAGTGAACTGACTTGACCGTGAAACTGCAAAAAGTAGCTACCTACAGTGGAAACAGACACAACCAAACAACCAAAAAAATAAACAAAAACAAATGAAAAGGTTCCAAAAACACAAACAATAAAATCAATGATGTGACATTAGGTGAGACTCATCAGTTCCTGATTCAGTGACCTTTTAAACAAAGATATTTTTTAAGTCTGTCTGGTTTGCTGGGAGCATATTTCGGGTAGAATAACTGCTCTCATCATGCAGTTTCATGGTGTTGGTACTACCAGATGACCAGTACTCATTTAAGGCATCATATACCCATGTCAGTTAAGAAGCATGGTGTACCATTCCACATGACAGCCTGCATGAATAACAGAAGACTTGATGTCAACTTAGCCTGCACAGTTTTATTTACCATCGCCACAATCTTTCCATAACCTCAATCATACTGCAGCTGCCACACTCAGATACTGTAGAATTACGTTTTAAAATGATGACATTGGATTATAAAAAACTTTCTAAACTTTCCAATAGAACAAAATCATCCTAATAAAAAGTTATTTTTTGGTCATAAAAGTTGGTGATGAGGCTTAAAATAGAGGTTTGCTGTTTTCTGGCTTTTCTGTGCATCTCAGAGCTCAGTTTTTCCCCCCACAGTAAGGAACATTGCACAGTCAAGAAAAAACAGTTTGTTTGTAACTTTGCCACAACAAACTTCCATCCATCCATCCATCCATCCATCTATCCATCCATCTATCCATCCATCCATCTATCCATCCATCTATCCATCCATCCATCCATCTATCCATCTATCCATCCATCCATCTATCCATCCATCCATCCATCTATCCATCCATCCATCCATCCATCTATCCATCTATCCATCTATCATCCATACATCCATCTATCCATCCATCCATCCATCCATCCATCTATTCATCTATCCATCCATCCATCCATCCGTCCATCCATCTATCCATCCATCTATCCATCCATCCATCCATCCATCATCCATCCATCTATCCATCTATCCATCCATACATCCATCTATCATCCATCCATCCATCCATCCATCTATCATCTATCCATCCATCTATCCATCCATCCATCCATCTATTCATCTATCCATCCATACATCCATCCATCCATCCATCTATCCATTCATCCATCCATCCATCCATCTATCCATCCATCCATCCATCCATCCATCTGTCCGTCCAGTGTCCGAACTGGCAGAAAAATTCAGACTCACTGGATACCAGTAAATCTTGATAAAATGATATCACGCGGCTGTAAGGTAACAAAAAACATGATTTACTCTTATGGGGAAAGTCAATACAAACTATGTCAGTGCAGGAGTCCTTCCACCCTCACCAACTAAAGGATTCAAGTGCCATTTCTGATTTTTCCCTGTCAGAATAAATCATGTTTCTTTGTCACTTTAGACTTTTTCCAAATCGAATGGTTGCCAAGCGAGGAGGGTGATACAGAGTTGATAGCAAAGCTTATTGCTTCCATCCGTAAAACACCATTATACTTCAGAACCCAGACAACTTGTTGCATCTCAAACAGTTGTGGAAATCTAGATAAGTACTTTATCTTGCTTTGTGCGTTGGTGGGGGAGGTGGCTTTGAAGGGCTCAAATCATATCTAAGTGGAGAGAAAATCATTTGATTGCACCACTTGACTTAGCGAGGGAAAATGATAAGGGCAATCGGTCCTCATCATCTCTGTCTCACTCTTTTAATAATAGCATTGCCACTCTGAATTTTGAGCACACTTGTGTTGGGCTCCGCAGCGTGATACAATCACACTGACCTCATGTGATTTAATGCAATCAGCCCTCACAGCTTGTGTGAAATTGTATTGTTCTGTTTCAGAGGAAATGGGGTATGATTCTGTGGAAATGATCGTACAGCATCACCCCAGAACAATACTGCTTGGAAATGATGAGGAGATGCCATTAAGCAGACAGTTGTGTATGAAAAGCTTTTGGCTCCTTTTGGGACTGTGGCATGTGTTAATCATTGTGTAGAACAAAAAGGATTTGTAATAATGGAGTCTTCAAGGAAGCAGCAACAGAGTTAGTTGATTTCTAGGTTGCTGGTTTGCTGTGTTTGACGTTTATATGAAAATATACTTTTCGTGTGTCTTCGGTTATAGCTTCCTTGACGTCTGTCTGCCTGACACATAAAGTCTGAAATTTGGGATCATAATGGAATAGTTAGCATTTTGGGAAATGGATTCACTTTATTGCAGCCAATTAGATGAGAAGCCAGCAGCTGCTTGGCTTAAATTAGCAGAAAGACTGGATGTAGTAGGGGTAAACAAGTAGCCTGGCTCTGTCTAAAGCTAACAAAATCCAGTGTGAAGTTATAGCATTTAGCTTTGGCTGTTTTAGTCACTCTTAGACACTGAAATTCCTGCTTGTGCAGTAAGAAAAAAGATGAAATAACATTACATGATAGTAGTAGCAATAGTTTATCGAAATATTTCACAATTTCACAATTTTTGTTTTCTGTCTGTTGTTGTACATATGATTATTTATTACAAAATGTCTTATTTATTTATTCACTGTGGAGCACTTCTCCATCTCAGGTGTTCTTGGACACTTGGATATGGTATTCTATCAAGTTAAAGCTAGAGTACATAATGTATTTTAGAAGCATTTTTGGTTATATTTTCTGACATTTTCTTTACATCCTGACAGCAATCAATAAATCAAATGCTCCGACAAAAAATGAATAAATAAATGAATAAAATCTGGTATATGTGGTTGTTGCAGACCTGTAAATAAGCCCGTCTAAGTGCTTAATTTGGCCTGATTGGATGGCCTGCCTGCCTGTCTTCCTATGTACCGGCCTACACGCACTCTGTCTCTGCACTCACTGTGTATGACCGGAGTATTCACAAGGCAGGCAGATGTACTGCTAAAGCTACAGTGAGCAAGAACGTCAGAGCAAGAGCAGACAAAATGTCCCAGTGCTAACATGCTAGCTTGACAGCTGTGAGTACTAACAATAACCATGTTCATTGTTTACATTCATGATCATAATGTTAGGTGTCTTCTTCTGTGTGAATGAGACATGATGTAAGATACGGTTAGTGATGGCAATGATGTGCTGCACTGGTAGCACAGTACACACACACACACACACACACAACCTGAGCTGAAGAACGAGCGAGCTGCTGCACAGCCACAGACTCTGGTTCATCAGCTGACCCAGTCACACAAAGCCCACACCCACAGCAGTGAGCAGTGACCGCCAGACCTGAAACTGAAGCAGCTAAATGGATTTCACTCATTCATTCTATTTACACTTTTCACACTTTACCTACTGTGACATGTCCTCTGTGAGAAGGGCTTACTGATATACAGCTTTTATTAACAAAGCTCAGATGTGATTTACAGTGAACAACGCTGTGTTTTTCTTTTTATTGGGATCAAATAAAATGCAGAATTATCCTGTGTGACAGTTTATTACACATTTAACCCAGTGATTACTTCGGAAAAATAATATGTATTTAACATTTAATGGATGGATTATTGCTTGATGTTTCACCACAATCGTTGTCTTTTACAATCCAGGCTTGTCTACATCAGATAAACGTGTGTCTCATTGTCACCGTTTTCATGCAGAGTAGCTGCCCGTCCGTCTGTCAGCAACACTAAACATTTAATAACAAGCAGATTCCAAAAACGTTGGAACACTGTGTAAAGCATAAATAAGGAATGTGATAATTTGCTATTCCTATATGACGTATACTCAATAGAAAACAGTACAAAGACAATATATTTAATATTTCAGGGACAACAAAAGAAATTCAGAATGAGTGTATATTTACAAAAAAAACCCAAAACAATAACATTTATCAGTTTGAACATTAAATATCTTGTGTTTGCACTGCATTCAATTGAATATAGGTCAGGAAAGCTTTGCAAATCATTGCACTCGGTTTTTATTTATGTTTTTCACAGTGTCCCAATTTCTTATCAGAAATGTAGAATTTTGAAAATATTGGTCTGATCTGATATAATTTATCTAATTAAATATGCACAGAGCATTAGTATGCTATGTATGATATTCATAAAATGAAGAGTGTCTGTAGAATTCAAAGTATCATTTTTAACCAAAATTCAGTCATCAACCTCATAAAAAAAAGAGTTCCCTCTAGTTTTCCCAATCACGACTTTGTATTCATCTGAAGCTGCCTCCCTGTCTCTAGCCTTGGGAGTCCCTTATAAATTTCTCTTTTCAGCCCTCTTGCTCCCTTTTATTCTCTTTCACACTCAAACGTGTTTTCCCTCGTGTTCGCTGGGCCGTCAGGCTTGACTGCTTGGCGGTGGCCTTCCTTTTAAATGTTGTTTCTATTGCTCCACTGTCACAGATCACTAGCCGGAGACTGGCGTGGCAATGGAGGCTTCTACACCATGCACCATTCATACATTTTTCTATGATGCTCATTGAAAAGGTGATTTTCTGCCTGTCTGGAACAATAAGCCAGCTTGGCATGGAAAGCTCTACTGGTATGAATACAGCAAAACTGAGCCCTTAAGACCAGGATTCCATGTGCAAGGTCTGGTGAGGAAACAGTCATGCCTAATTTTACTTGCATCATTAGGGGGGTTTATCTCAGGATTGACAAATAAGATGAAAGGATTGTGTTGCGGGAAAAACATATTTTTGTCCGGGTGTATTACAACTGAATTCATTTAAAGTGCAGACACATACGAAAGTATGAAAAATAGAAGTATGCCTGCACAATAGGTCAATGTATGGAGCCAGTGTAACAGCACTATTTCTGAAACATGCTGTCGTAGAGCTGTAAGCGTTGACCAACACAGGGAGTGGACATGATGACATGAAACACCTGTACTCAATATTACATCGAGTGGCCTCGAAAATAACCAAAGCATTGACACAGCATCAAGAGAAATTGAACATTCTAATGTTCACAATAGTGAAATTTATTACATGCCTGTAACTATATTATATTTGTGCATTTATTCATTTTCCTAGTCTATAAACATCCTTTTCTATATACTTGTGCATATATAAATACATGCATCCCAAATATTATAACACAAAAGTTTCAGGCCTGTATCAGGTCTGTATCAGGAAGTATCAGGAAGTCATAGCTAGTTAAAGGTTAAAGTGAAGAGATAAGTTTTTGCAGAGTTTTGAAGAGCTACAGTGTGTCAGTGGTTTTTTGTCACATTGTTGATGTGGGACTTGGTGGCATGACACCAAGACTTGTAACCTATAATTTATTACTGGGCGTTAATTTCCACAGATTATTAAACAGCATTTGTCTTTCTTTTTTTTTTTTTTGGCAGAGTAGTAGGATTTCAATTTTGTCCTCATTTAACTTCAAGAAATTATTGCTCGTCCATTTATTTATTGCCAAAAAACAATTAGTAATGGAGTCTATAGCTGCAGCATAATTTGGCTCAGCACAGATGTACAGTTGTATATCAAATCTTATTAAATGCTACACTTGGATCAAAGAGGACAAGAACTGAGAGCTTATTTTCATCAGAATTTAGTTTGAG
>JAPZEA010000002.1:7637907-7648457 GCA_029783685.1 Heniochus monoceros | reverse complement strand
AAACATCTGTTTGCTAACAAATCTTTATATCGACTTAAAAGGTGATGATATATACAGTAAATGTGTTCACAACTCGTTTCCACTGCACCCTCCTAACAAAAGAAATCAGTAATCATAGGCTTAACATTTTGTACTGTGCGTCTTTAGCAGGTCTTTTCATAGGATTTGTTGACATTAAGAAAAATCACCAGCTTTATCCTTTAAGTGTGACTCGAGTCCAGGTCCACACATCTGGGTCCAACTCGTTCATTCTTGTCAAGCTACATGTGCTTTTATCCTACATGATGTGTGGGGCTGACAGTAATTAAGAGTTGCTTGTCAACAACAACAAAAAGGTCAGGCCCCCCAGATCAGATCAAAAAAAAAAAAAAAAAAGTTTTCTTTGGGACTATTTCTTTGGTAGAAAGATGTTCCAGTGAAAGCTAATAGATGAGCTGACTCTTTAACAGGTCTGCATGTCATGTACCTGGAGATTGTTTCAGCTCCACACAGCTTCATCACATGTTGGAGTGACTCAAACAGCAGTGACTCTTCACCTCCTGCTGCTGGCAGAGAACGCTTCTCCTCAAGAAGAGCTTGATGTCAGTCTCTCCCCCACGAGGCCAGTCTCCTCTCAACCTCAGTCGCTCTTAAAAACATCACTCACTGTGTTAATCCTTCCATATTTCTTGCCCTGGTATTTCTTTGTGTCTTATTCATTTTATGGCCAGAGGAAGTTTGCCAGGACACTGAGACATTCAACTGTCTGCTCGTAACTTTGGTTGGCCGGGAATTTAAGATTGCTCTACAGTTTCTGCCATTTAAGTCACAGAGTAGAAACCAGCTTAATGACAGATATGGAGTGTAAAGACTTTTCATGTCTTTGCAGTATAAAGTAGCTGAGCAACTGAAGAAACGACTTGTGTGTCATCATGCTGGTAAGATTCAGAATTTCTACAGCAGCAAACGAGCATTTACATTAGTTTGTTGCTATGGGCAGAGGTTGCATTCCAGAGAGATGTATAAAGAACACAAACATGGGTTTCATTAGGTCTGTATGTTGTGGTTTTCTCTGTCAGCTGAAATATTTTTAGACACTCTACAGGTCATTCAAGAGATTCAAAGAGAAAACGGAGAAATGGCTCTGTTATAGGTATACATTAGAGTTATTTCAAGGTTCTTGTTGTTTGTTTTGTTGTTATTTGCAAAGACACAGTCTGTACTGTATGTTTGTAGCCACACTGATGTTTAATCTTGAAAATGCAGGTGTGAAAGCAATTGAAGGCAATAGAAATGATTTAATTTGATCTTAACTTGAGGTTGTAAAGGCTCGTAAGTGGATCCTATTAAGATTGTTTTGAATTAGAATTCATTGAATTAAATTTGAATCATTTGCAAGAATTGTGGTTGAGCAAAAAGTAGCTTGTAAAAACTTTATTCAAAGCAGTTAAGCAAAACACCCACTTTGTCTTGGACTGCGTGTAGTATATTGGCAGGATTGAGCCAATGCCTTATAAAAAGATATTTGGCAGAACAATTCCTCTGATCAGCTGGTAAAAACTGATCCATCATATCAGATACAATATATTGCCATTTGACAAATGAATGAGGTGAAATATAGTATGTAGGAAAAAATTTAAATTAGCACACAGCTGAACCGCATCCAAGAAAACTGTACAGCTTTAACAGCCTAAACCTTAAAAAAAAAAAAAGAATACAACTGGCTGCAACTTTCTTTGTATGTCTTCACAATGTACTTCTTACAAACTAGCAGAATGTTCTTCATAGTTGATGAACAGAACCAGACCACAAAATCTGGAGCCGATTTATGAGGCATTAGCAAACTCTGGAGATGTGGGATGAGAGGACAATAGAAATGATGAAAATAAAGTCTATATAATCAAAGCAGACATAAAAAGCCAAGTTCTTCCAGTGGTTGATGAGTTGCAATGAGAGGAGCATAAACCTGTTTAAGATTATATTATGCCTGTGCAGTGAAAATGCCTACCCACACAACACAGAAGCACACACATATATACTGTACATACACGCTTAAAAAAACAATAGAGGCGGGAGGGCAGAGGCTGCACAATTTAGTCATTTAACTGATGCTCCTGTGCACAGTTTCTGACAGTAACTCAGTGTTCTGGGACCGATCCTCGTGGTGCTGTATATCCAACCACAAGCCCACCCTGTCAGCTATCCTATATAAAATGAGCTGCCGCTGAAGCGCCTCAGATCTTGCGTTTCTTCCACTCTGGTTCCTTGTCAGCCTCCTCATCCTCCTCTGATTCCTCTGCAAACACAGGCTCTGGCTGGGTCCTGAAGGGAAATTGAACAGTTTTTTCAGACAACTCCTGAGCAAGGAAATGAGCTGCGAATTAAAGATAAAAACCTGATGACAGAGCATGCTTTAAGGGGTTTAATATTAGCATTTTAGTGCACTGGACAAATGACTTCCTCTATGCAGGCCAACTGAGGTGCATGGAAGTTCAGGCTGCAGATGTAAGTTTCATGATGCAGAAGACTGTAAGTCAGGGCCTTCATGGGGCTGCTCCTAAGCACAATTAACTTGATGTCTAATCTAAGTCCAAGCCAAATAGATAGTTGTAATAGGCACCATTAACCTGCTGCTTGAGAGAGCCCTGCAACCACAATAAAACAGCGTACTTCATCAGATTTATCTACTATAATATATATGACCAGCATATTATTTTTAACTCGACATCGTTTTCTTGCAGTATGTAAAACAGACTGTTTGATTTGGCCCACAGCTTTGTTCCAAAGCTGTCTGAGCCTGATAGTGATCTAAAGCTGTCCTTTACGCTCCTTCCTGCAGTGTGAAGTGGGTACCTGTAAAACTGTACAACTCTTTAAACATTTATGTGTCACAGCGGGAGGAAGAAACCCAAGCACCATCACAACAGTAGACACAGCCCTACCCAATGCTCACCTTACACCGAAATGAGAGACGATGAGCGAGCAAAGAAGAGACGGAAAAGTAAGACGGACAGGGAGTAAATGATTCATATTTTTACAAATGAAGATACAAGGTTTTCTTACTGTGTGTATGCCGGGGCGACCCAGTAAGGGTTATCTAAAGCCTCCTTGGCGTGACGCAGGATGGCCTGTCGTGGGTTACTGTCGTCCGTTTTATCTAAAGCGATGTTCTTCACAATGAATGAAGACAGAGTGCCACCATGAGCCGCTACTCTTCCTCCACGACCTGCCAGGACACATGATTACTGGATTAGATACAGTTAGGACTGCACAATTCCAAAACAGTTGGGACATTGTGTTAAACATAAATACAACCGAATGTGATAATTTGCCACTTTGACATATACTCAAGTGAAAACAGCACAAATACAATATATTTAATGTTTGACCTCATCAGCTTCTTTGATTTTTGTAAATATCTGCTTACTCTGAATTTGATGCAGCAACACATTTCAAACAAGTTGGGACAGGAGCAACAAAAGACTGGGAAAGTTGTGAAACACTCCAAAAACACCTGTTTGGAACATTCCACAGGTAAACAGGTTGATTGGTAACAGGTGAGAGTATCATGATTAGGTATGAAAGGGGCATCCTGGAAAGGCTCAGTCGTTCACAAGCGAGGATGGAGCGAGGTTCAACACTTTGTCAACACATGATTGCATGAAGGATGTTACTACATGGCCACAGGAACACTCAGTAAAAACGTTGATAAACACAGCTGATTTGCAAGTGATCGCATTCTGTTTTCATTTACGTTTTACATAACAGGCCCTTGTGAAGCAGAGGTTGGCTCGCAATGTGATAGATAATGATTGTTATAACAGAAAATAAGAGTGTCTACATCATATCTTAAATGTAAATTACTGAATACAAACTTGCCATATCACAGTTCTGATTAAAGAGTAATTGTGTGTTAATCCTACCCACACACGAACAAAACTGTAAAACAATCTCTTTGTTTTGGTCTGTAACAAACATCATATAAATGAAACGTACATGTTTGAGATTCTAATGAAAAAAACGACATATTGTACACAACGCAATCTAATTAGGCAGAACTGATCGAAAAAAGCCAATCTCAGATTTGATGTCCTATATGAAGAAAATCATGGCAAATTTATCTGTGTGCCTATTTTCATAAGTCATATGACCCAAAAAACTGAAGCATCTCATTTAGAAATCCCATTAGCAAAGGTAATAAGCAGGCTTTCTCTGGGATGTCTCCTTGAAATGAATGCGACACGCAGTTTATCATTTTGCCTAACAAGGTGGACAAAATAACCCCGGCCATGCTGCCCAGTTGTAGGAAAAGTGCTTAAGATCAATGAAGACTATACAAGCACTTACATAAAGTCTAATAGCCCATTTCATAGTGTGGCTCGTCACTGGAAATTTTATCTTCTACTGATCAATATGTGACCAACACTGAGGCTGCACTTCAGCACCATGGACAGCAGCACAGCACAGCTACAGTGTACTCAGTCTTCCTCACACCAGGCAAACACTCACTGCAGGTCCAAACCAGGGATGAGGCTCATTACCAAACTTTCTTAATACTGTGGTCCATGCAATCTGTCCTGAATGAATATCTAGGATTTCAGCTGTTTGCTAATTGCCTTCATTTGAAGCAGACTTCCAACTCTGAAGAGAAGCAGTCGCTGTTCCTCAGATTGGTTGTGGCAGTCAATTGGATGCAGCAGGGGTCAGCTGTGCTGCATTGCAATAAAAGCTGGAACAAAATTATGTGCACAGAAGAGTCTCTGCAGACAGGTTGTCCACAGACATGCCAGGAAAAAAAAAAAGTTACCATATGTACATTTGGTTGTGGACTGCAGCTGCTCTGTGATGCTGATTCTGAATGTAGCTGGTGACAAATAAAATAACTTCCCAGCAAAGCATGTAAAATCATGACAGGTAAGCTAAAGTATTAGCATATAGCATGAAATATTTATTACTAAATAAGCAACAATCAAAGTAAAAGAAAGAAAACAACTTCAGGTATCATGTGTTGAGAGTTTAAAGCGCAGAAACTGTTGCTAAATTCTGATTGGTGCACCTGACATCATTATTTTCATGACTGAGCCCGCCCACTTCAAACCAGCCAAAGGAGCACAGAGAGAAGAAGAAAAACAAAAACCTCTGATGTGACAGAAGTGAGATTGTTCGAACTTTGGTCGGAAAAAGTGTGGTCATTTCAGATTTTAAGAGTTTTTCTCAAAAACAGACTGAGTAAAAAAAAAAAAAAAAAAAAAAAAGTTTACAGGGACTTTCAGCAGGACAAAGTGCTCTCTTCATGCCTTCCAGGAGCAAAAAATAATTTCGTCTTACATTTTTCATTTTCATCAAAATTTGATGCATTATTACTTCAAGAAATGTCATAAATAAATGAATAAATACAACCTGTGATCAGATAGTGTTCCCCCGTTAGCAAATTTGTTAAGCTAATTTCGGAGCACCTCCGTGTATGTTAGGTTGTTTATACATTATTATTGACTTAACATTAATAAATAATATTAATAATTACTCTGATAATGATTAGAATAATAAAATGTAAGTTTTATAAGCGCATTTCCTTTGCGAAAAATGAAACGTCGTAAAGTTTAAGGTCGCTGAACGTGTTTTGTGGTATCACTCCTCTCATAACTGATATTCCCCGATGCCGCGGCACTTCCCATTTGGGAGAAGTCTCCCTCCGCCGCATGTAGAGCCGACTGAAGGGAAGCGGAGTCTCAGTCAGTCTGCTGGCGTACAGGGAGGCTGCAGAGACTTCTCCGTTTCTTTATTTCTCACAGGTATCTGACTCGCTTCCTCGCCAGAACAAGTCAGCTGGATTTTTAAAAGCAAAAGAAAGAAAAGAAAAAAGAAGCAGAAACAAACCTTTTCCGACGTGCAGTCCACCCGATGTGAAAGAGACAGAGAGGGGAAAGGAGAGCAGATAAAACAGAAGAGAAATGGGAGCGTTCAGGGTGCTGCTGGGGACTTTACATTACATGGGACTCTACATGCAACTTAGTGTCTCCGCAAGGCAAGCTGGACACGGCGAGATAGAGAACCACATCTCTGGGAACGGTAGGTGTGAGATCCGCCTCACATTCCTCTAATTAATCTTCTTTTTTTTTTTTTTCTTTTTTTTTTGTTCCTGAGAGGACAGCGGAGGGGCTGTGGAGAGGACGGCATAGGTGATGCCATCTGCTCACATGCAGAGGAGGAATTAAACAAAGAGCAGCGCGCAGGCTGAGAGGCTGGTGCCGATAACATGCCAACTATTACAAATGTGTGTTTCCTTTGTGTGTGAGTGGCCAAAGAGCTCGTGGTTTCATGCTGTCAGGCATTAAATGAAAAAGAGTTTCGCTGTGTGCAGTGAATAAATCAAGCTGTCATTCAGCCTGTGCGTGTCTATCCATCTTATTAGACCAACAAGCTTTGTGGTCTTATTTAAATTTGGCTGTTGAGACCATTTGCAGTTGGACCTCTGGAGGGCTGAGGGCTCCTGTGCCAGCTCTTCCTAATGAGGCTACGGACTCAGTGTATAATTGCTGGTGTAACAGTCTGTGATGTATGGTGAGCTGCACTCATCACTGACAGCATTCTGTTTTCTCTGAGAGCTGCAGCTCTTCACCGCCGCTCCTCGTCCTCCTCCTCTCCTCCTGATCGGTGGCTGATTCATCCAGACCGAGCAGAGGTGATGTCAGCTGACAGGTGGAAGTTGATATTCCCTTTCAGTGTGCCCCATGAAATACCCTGAATAATCCTCCCTCAGGTCTGCCTCCTGCTCTCTCATCATGGAGCTTCCCTAAATGGCCTCCGGTGTTTCCACTTTGTTACGTCATACAGGCTGACACACAGTGTGTGTCACGGCTCTCTGGTTTGTTTCGGTGACTTTGGCCCGGCCTGCCAGTCTCCACAGGTGTCACGCTGTGCCACCGGCACAATGTTTGTGTGGGGTGAAGATTAAGGGAAGGAGGAGAGGTGATAGCCAGCAAGTGTCCTTGATGCTCTGACTCACACAGTAGATCCTTTACAAACTTTTCTTCTTTTCTGCATTATGTAAATGTGTACTGAACTTTATTTTCCTGAGTAACTTTCACATTCACCTGTAATTTGCACTGTGAGAGCTGTATCTTATCCTAATTCTTTTTTATTCTATTTATTTCTTTGATCCTGTACAGTAGTTTCTATGCATATGCGTATATATTTTTAAAACAGTGTTTTTCTTGCCCGCCTCAGGTCAGGTTAGTGTAAGTTATGTGTGTTTTGTGATATCTGAATTGCTGCTGCAGCTCTTCTACTCGTCTATTATCAGATGCTTCCCAGCAGCTTAACCTGGCTCTCTCAAACACCCACGACTCAGTTTGCCTCCCACACACCGAGCTGCACTGTGCACAATTAGCATCTGACATTACGCCTGAATTACGTCAAATCTCAAAGCAGGGTTACAACATGGATGAGTCTTATTCCCTTTAATTGGGACACTGATTTGCACGTATAAGATTATCTTGTCGGGTACGGTAATGTCGGCACCCAAGGAAAATGATTCATTGTAACTTTAGAAGAGTGAGTTGAGTTGCGCATTTGTGTGTCATCCACAGAAAGCAGAACTCAGAAAACTTAGATGGTGTTGCCTAAAAAGGACAAGAAAGCTTAAAGGAATAGTTCAACATTTTTGGAAATACACTTATTCACTTTCTTGCAGAGAATTACATACAGTCATAATGTAGATACTGCTCCCATATCTGTGTGTTAAATATGAATCTGAAGGTAAATTCCTGTCCAAATATAAAAAATAATCTGCCTACCACCACCTCTGAAGCTCACTAATTAACAAGTTAAATCACTTTTGTTCAATTTGTACACAAACAGACGTGGGAAAACAACGAGTTGCAGTTCTAATCCCGATCGGAGCACTTTAATATTGTGAATCTGCAGATACTGAGTCTGATCTGATTCTTAGATTTACCTACATGTTCATTAAATGTGTGTGTGACACAATGAAATAACAGGTGTAGCCTGATTAGTATGGCACACCTTATTTTTATTTGATCCAAATCCCGAAGGTCCTGATTCAAGTTTATAAAACTGAATTATTGATGTGACATGAATAAAAGTTCAACACAACTGACTTCATACGATCAGCTATCGAGAGATTAGCTATCAGTCGGATTTGATCAGCCTCAGATCCATTAAAATATGTCCAGTTCAGCCCCAATACTGGTCCTTTCGAATCAGAAGCATTTTTGCTATGCTAAGCTAATTATCTTCTGGGTTTATCTTCATTTTTATGGACAAATTTGAGTGATATTTACCTTCCCATCTAATTTTTGGCAAGAAAGCAAACAAACATGTTTCCCAAAATGTGCAATTAGTCAAGCTTAACTTTCTTATTTTTTGAGCTTTCAGCCACATTTCACCATCGTCACTGGTCGACGGAGTTTGCTGAATTGCTCAGTTGTCATAACGTGACCTTACAGTGGAACTTTGCTCACAGCTGGTCATATGCTGGGGGGACTGTCACCTCTGTCTCTGGTTAAAGAGACTTTCTGGCATTAGACGAATGTCCTCTTGCTCTTTCTCCGGCTGTTCACTGGCTCCGGGTCGACCATCTTTGACTCGGTCGATGCTGTTGTGACCAGTTTGAGTCTGGTGTTCGCAGACAGCTGATGTCTGTTTCCAGTGTTCATTCAGTCTCTTGTCATCTTCGTCGTTTCATCCGTGTAGTGTTCCTCACAGCTGTCACATGTGCTGTCATATACCACTCTGAACTTCCTCTCTGGGGCGGTCCTGTCTGCAGGCTTTGTTGAATGGTTTGTGGTAACTGACTTCACTCCTTGTGACTTAAAAACTCTGGTTAGATGTTCTGACAGCTCGGGCCGTGTAAGGGAGTCCCACTGGGAGGCTTCTGGTTGTCACTGTTGATTTAGCCGTGTCCATCCTGGTCTTAGGATTCTCATCATCCGTTCTATCACCATTCATAGATCTTATATCACTATACTTTACGTGCCATCAATTAAATCGTTCATCTATGATCTCATGTTAAGGATTTCTCTGTGTTTAAATTTCAAAACAATTTTTCATTTCTCCTTTTGTGGCCATTTGGATCAATATGAATAATATCTCATGGCAGATTGCTGCATCCATAACATAATGCATCAGAATCTGTTATTCCGACAGAATAATGTGCTTGTGCGAACAGTGGGTGTGTGGGACTTTTATGGAAATGAGTGTGTGCAGATACGGTACACTTGTTTTTGTTTTGTCCTGAGGGTAGAATGAAAGAAAAGGCAGCAAGAGATTTAAAACTCTTGCAGATGCGAGTGCATTAACAGTTTCATGTACTGTAATTCCTAATTGAAATATTCAGTGGCCATGCAGTGTAATAATTAGTAAAACATTGGGAACGCAGTGTATAATACTGAAGGATAGAGTTAAGTCTAGTAGGATTGCCTGGTGAATTGTAGGTAGAATGATTTGCAGTGATGTGGAGGATAAGCCCACCTGAACTCGCTTTAACACCTTCATATTTGCAGACTAAATTTGACCACTTATTTTAAGACTGACATCCATAGTTAAAAGGTGAATCAGTGCGTAGGCTGAACCGCAGTGAGTGTTATCAAATGAATAGCAAGAGGACAGAGATGGAGAAGCCTTCGTTTGCTTTTCTGAGAATCTATTGTAAGTTTGGCTTGTATTGGTGGTTTCTGAGCCCCATGGGGGTCATAATCCTCCCTCTTCTTCTTCTCTGGCACTCCACCAGCTGCAAAAGAGAATAGTGAGGAAAAATGAGAGGAAGTCAAAGAAATGAGAGAAAAATGGTTTGGATTTGCTCAATTTTCATAATGTTCCGGTCTACATCTGCCCAGGCGCTGCTTTAGTCATTTATACTTTTCAATTAACTCCTAATTAGGGCATGGTTATCCAGCGAAGCGATTATTCCAGCCAATCAATTGCCTTAATTAATCAGTGAAGGGTAAATGAGCCGTTGGGCCAATAAGATGCTAAAGCTTTACAAAGGAAAACAGATTGTAATGAGACAACAGAGGCAACGCTAACAAACAGGTTTTTCTTCCCATTCTCGTCATTTAGCAGCTTCCATCACACCCCGAGCAGCGTGCATTTCTGTTTGCTCAGCATGAATTTGAATGAAAAGATATTTTCCACTTTAATGTAAGGTGACAAAAATGTATTCTTGGCTCTGCTGACTGGACTAAAGGAGATATCAGTGTGTGAGCCATCGCTCAGGGCCGGTCTTATATCTTCACCCTGTTTTGACCTCCATCACCAGAGAAACCAGCCCCATTCTGACTCCCATTATCAGATTGGATTTGGACCATTTTTTGCCAGTGCAACAGGTGAATCATTTGCCATTCAGTGGAGACTGAATCCTTTATGGCTGCTGCACCACCTTAAAAGGCTTCAGGCATGGCTGCCCCTCCACACTATGACAGTATTTGAGAGGAATATACTGGATGGATGTATGAGTGAAAACCAGGTCTGGCACAGATGCAGTCACAGCCTACTATGATTAAGCCTCCTTCAGAACCCCTTCTGCACCGCCATAAATGCCATTTTCTAAT
>JAPZEA010000002.1:7613467-7624903 GCA_029783685.1 Heniochus monoceros | reverse complement strand
ACACACACACACACACACACACACACACACACACACACACACACACACACACACACACACACACACACACAGACATAACAGACAGCCGCCTCAAAAAATGCTTGAGGGCTTTATATTTTACAAGAGCAGCATAAATGGGAAAGTTAATGTAGCATTGAATAAGACTAAGCCGCTGAACTGCAACACTGCCTTGAGCTTGTGAGCATATTGCATCATTTTTCTTCACCAGCAGGTTACCATTAAATTTGAATTTGTTGGAAGTTTTGCAGTATCATTTGCAATGCACCCACACTCAATACCATTTTGTTTCAATGCAAATGCTCAGCCTCTGAGAGGGGCTCCATGAATATTTGAACAAGAGCCCAGAATTCATTCCCACAGATTTTGTCACGAGGACCTCTGCTAAGGTTCAGTTTTATGAAAATCTGTACTAGAATAATGCAACTGTTCATTTTACAATTTGTATACCTTTTCAGTACCTTTCAATTACTTCTCTAATTGCAACAAATTAATGGTCTCTTAGAAACTTAAAAACTTCAACAGAAAATGGCACAGTGAATAATGTAAATACACTGCACATACATTTGTTATCACAAAGTAAATAGACAGTAGACAGAGTGCATAATCCTCCATGAAATCATGAAAAAAGAAACCAAATGTAGCTGCTTGTGACATCTGCTGTTTGGGATGGAAACTATTTGAACTTTAGTGCAAGTCAAAGACATAAAATATAGCCGTAAAAAGTAATTACACCAGCTAGAGTATTCTTTGACAGCGGTAAACAGGGTTTAAGATATGAAACAAACCCAATTTCAGTGAACAAGGTTGAACATCTGCATTGTATTTCCAAAATTTAATAACAAAACCAAAGCTACTGTTTCAGCAAGGAGGCAAAATTCGTTTTGGCAAATCAGCAGCGGTGGGTTATGTAAAAGTGGTAGACTTTCACTTACGTGCCTGCTCTTTCAAAAAGCAGCTCACAATACATAATTAACACAAGTATTTGGATCAATGTCTGGGTGAGCATTATACAAGTAACAGTTACGAGTCTCAAATAAACCCCACAACAGCTTCACCTGCAAGCAGCAACTGAAGTTTCCCAGTTCTGTCATTACAGCAGCTGCATGCATGCGGTTTTAAAAACGCTCAGCACAAAATGCAAACAGTATGTTGTAACACCTCAGTTTGTCTGATATAACTGCCTCTTGATCTTGCCGTTCCACTCTGTATCTGTGGGACCATGTGGATGCAGGCGAGAAGTGGGAGGCAGAGCAGGAGAGCCGGCGGTTATTTTAACAGGGCCCACTGGGAAGTCTGCAACTACCACCAGGTGCTGGGCTGTGTTACTGAGAGGGTCAATGAATGCCTGGACAACACTGCAGAAACACCCCAACCCCCTTCCTCCCCTTCCTCTCTCCAGGTCTGTCAGACGACTGGCCAATCAGCTGTCCCCAGGGGATTAAGCCACTCCACACTGTAATTGCGTTTGCTGACCCGATTGCTGACCCTATCGGATCCTGGGAAAATGACATTAACTGGTGGTCCAATCCCCTCACTGCAGAGTTTTGTAAACAGTAAACTTTTGTCCTCTGGTGGAGCAGCTATGGTTCATGTTAAAGACGTAACATGGCCCATGTTGGTCTTAAGGTGAACTTGTTCAAGGGTGAGGGCTTACCTCTGGGCCAGCGTCCCCCAGGCACCGTGCTTGTTGGTGAGGATGTTGACAATTTTCTGCTTTAGCTGGTTGGCCGTCACGTGGTCTCTGTGTTTAGCAGCACTGATCAGGTGGTCGCACATCTTCTCCTCTTCTTTTCTGTCAGCAGCATATTGGGCACAGTTGGACTAATTTGAGATTGAAAAAAAAGGAAAAGGGAAAACATGGTGTGAACCTCATTGTATATTTATGGCTTTCAGTACAGTATCCACTGCCAAAAGTGATGTCTGACAGTGTACTAATAGCATTCGAGAATGTTTTACTTGAATAAAGCCAGAATAATATATACCCTCTAATGGAGCATTTGTCACACTGAAGAATGTTATGGCTTCATTCAACACACTTGAGTGCATAAAGATATTAGTGGACAGCTGAGAGATATATTTCTGCTCCCTTGGAGGAGTGTAGTAAATCATGGCAAGCACATGAAGGCAGTCCATTCCCTAACTGCGGACAGATGAGGCTCCCTGCTAGGTAGCCATGGATGGTGCTATTAAAGGAGGAGGGAAAATACTATAATACATCCACAAAGAATATAGTCTGTCAAGGTTAACAAAGCTACACTGGCATATATCAAAGAATCCATTATTGTCCTCTGGTGTATGAATGGTGTAAATTGCAAACATGCAGCAAACAAAAATGTACCAAAAGAACACAATGCCTTCTGTAACTTGCAAATATTAAATGAACTTTAAAAATATCAATGATATCTAAGTGCCAGAATGCTAAAGTTTAAACAGACAATTTAAAAATTAATTGGTCATGATATTAAATATGGCAATATTGGTTTTAAATCAATTTCCAGAAGCCAGTGCGATTTTCCAAGTGTTCCAGGTGGCTAAAAGTAATATAAAGGAGCACATCTGACTCTATCTTTGCTGCTAAAACAAGATTGTCTTTCTATGGCACCCTGGGGGTACTCTTGCTAATATTCAAAATCTAATTTGCTAACAGAAGCTGGAAGTTAATTGAATTTCCTGCTTCAAATTTGAATTCTGTCAGATACTATACTTCAACATATTCTTCATAAGGCAGATAACTCAATCTCTGCTTGTCACCTCACATCACCACGTGATTCTGTGACAAATATCAAACATTATTTATCACTTTAAAGCGTATGACTCTTCGCCCTGACACCAACTTAATTGTAAAAATGTCTTATCTGTGTCCTCAATCTTCAATCTTTGAGAGTGGGTAATAAAGTAACGTCAGAGGTAGATGAAAAGTGTAGGCTGTCTGGAGTTGGCAGACAGAACGGATGGGGCCAGGTACACTTCCCCCCTCTCCTGACATTGCATATCTAGCCGTCTCTTCCAGTTTATCTAGCAGGTCAAGGATCCTCAAGAACTGTATATCAAGCAGCTGTTTGAGGATGGCTGCTTTTTCCAGATAAGAAACTCATCACTCCTCACATGTACAAGCTGCTAACAGAGGGGTGGAAGTATGTGTGTGTGTCTGTGTGATTACACACACACACACACACACACACACACACACACACACACACACACACACACACACACACACACACACACACACACACGTCTTCTGATGTTCTTCAATAACCAAAGAAACTTTTGATACAGCAAGATTTCTTTCCATTTTTCCGTCAATCTGTGGCTTTAATTTGCTCCATGTGCTACTTTGCTGACTAGCTTGCACTCAAAAATACAAGAGCCGTGTTTTTCTTTTTGCATTTTCTGTAAGGACAACCATTAGTGGAAAATAAAAGCTATATGTTCACTACTGCAGGAAAATTAATATTCAGAAATTGCTTTAACCTTGTTATCTTTGCCTTTCATGTGCGACATGGTGGTGGTTTGATGCAGGCGGGCTAAATCCAGACTCAGAAGGTTATCGCCTGAGTTGGTTAGCAGAAGCTCATTTAAAACTTCTAAATTAATACTGCTTGCATTTCTCTTTGCTACCAGTAATTAAATTCTTTTAAAGGAATTGTAAGAGTGAGGAGTTAATCCTCAGGAGGACACAGAGGGACACGATTAATGAGCACATACAGTTGAATGACATGTTTATTCTAATAGGATTTGTTCATTCAGACATTAACAAAATATTCTATGTTCACAGAATTTGGTGACATTTGACTCTGGAGAACCAGTGATCTGCAATCATGCTATTCACTATTGATTATGCTCTTTTACAGAAGATTCTGGCTCGATTTATACCTCAAACTCAGCATGTTTGTGGACGTCCTCCGCTCGCTGTCTGTTCAGGATGAACTCAGCCTCGTTGGCGACCCGAACGATGTGGTCCTTCATGGCATGGCAGAGCAACCTTTAACATTGCAGACAAAGTTAAATGCAGCAGACTCTGCATTTTCATACACATATCATCAGTAGTTAGGAAATACATCATTTTTATTAGCTAAGATCTGTAGTCTCTAGTGAGAAAGGGGCGAGGTTGAGGCACATATAGCTTGTCAGGATCGTGCAGCATTCTGCTTGTTGAAAGAGCAAACTCGTAAACAGCATCATTTGTCTGCGTTATGTGGCAAGGCTGCAGGTCAGTGACAGATCCCTCTGTAGCATTAAGGAGGGAATGGAGTGTCATTAGAGCATCGAAGCCTGTCTGGCACACTCCTGATTGACTGAGCATCCCCTCCCGTTGACCAGAACATCAGCCCCTTGCCTGTATTGCTGACAAGTCTGGCCGTGAACAACTTCTCACATGGCTGACTCTGGAGGCTCCGCGGTCCCCACCCACAGTCACATTTAAATTTGAGTTATTCAGAAAAATGCTTTCTTTTTTCTAACTCAGTTAGCTTTTGAATTGTCTTGGTGCAGTAGTGAGACCATCTGGCACTCTGGCAGACCCACGGCTCAGGAGTTCAAGATGGAGCGAGGACTGGCACACACAAGCCATGTTCACTGACCATGATTTAGTGATGCCTCTACACTGTATTTTATACTAGCCAATGTAACCTCCTATACTCTACTACTCTGTCTATTTGAATTGATTGGACTATAGGTTGATTACACAACATCTGGCAAATGCCTGAATTAAACTGTCAATTGCATTCCTGGTACACACTCTTTCCATGTCATTCTGCTGCTGCTGCAGGACAACAAAGCTCTGTGCTGCATGGTTTCTAACCTACAACAGCAGCTGCCAAATGATTACTTTCGTTAAAGGCCCATTTTGTTATTACTTCCACCATGACGCAAGTGAATGTGCGACAAGCAGGAACTTACGAAGAATACTTGAAGGCAGCATTTCACTGATTGGTCAGGATAACAACTGAGCTGCTTCTCAGTGAGAAGCCAAAGGCCCAGAGCATGGATCAGAGGACGTGCAGGGTATCTGCAGCCCAGAGGGAGACGGCTAGAGAACTAATGTCACAGGGTTTGCCAAATGAAGATGGCTCTGTTTCTAAAGACAGGCCCCGCCACTCCTGCTGCTCCTAATAGCCTCCATCTTTATCTACTGCTTCTCATGTTGCTCTAACCTCTTAATGCTGTTAAGAGCGTTAGGGCAGGTTTATAGCTTGAAGGTGATGTTTTCGAAAATGTATGCCATAATTTTCCCTCTCTCACTGTCGCTCCTCTCTCGTCTTTACATCCCCACAACGTTTAAACCCAGACAGCGTTTATCATAGTGACCTTGATTGTGATTAGGCGTCACGGCTGAGATTCTGTCTCTTTGCTGCAAAAGTTATCAGCAGCTCTACTGCCGCTCTAAATCTAGTCACTCCAATTAACAGGTTTTTGAACACAGTGATGTGATATGCTCTGCTCAGAGCAAACGCAGGATATATGACCTGCTCTGTGTGTGTGTGTGTGTGTGTGTGTGTGTGTGTGTGTTTGGGGAGAGGGCAGGAGGGTGAGGCAGTGAGAAACATAAACAGCATGTTGAGTTCCCTTTGGCTGCTAAGGTGCTGTTACCACAACATGAGTCACCATCAATGTCTCAACACATTTGAGAGGCAGACTCTCTCTGAAATGGGGGAGGGGAGGAGAGGGTGAGGGGTGGGACCTCTCCTGACGGTCTGTAAGGTCTCATGTGTGGTAGTGTAAATGTTCAGTGTTCATGGCTCTATCTGATATTTTTGTTTTCATACACACTGTAGCAGAATACACCTGCACAGGTAGCACTTCAAGTACATTTTAATTGCTAAAGCCGATCCAGTTATAGCCAGATGTACGTGACAATAAGGCTCTACATCACATCCACACATTTATTTATTTATTTTTTTAAGTATGTTTTTTTGTCTTTTCCTCAATCTTTTCTGCCTGTGCCTCGCTCTTCTCACACCCTCCTCTTTTCACCCTCCCTTTTCCCTTTCACTCGCTCGTTCTACACATGTTAATGTGGCGGAGGTGTCACAGAGAAGATGAAAAGATCCAGTGCTGATGCAGGCAGAGCAGACACTCCCCTATGACGGGCAAAGAGGGGTTTTTTCACCTCTGATTAATCAAATGTGATTTACTTTCAAATTCTGGATAAGTTTTGGAAAGTAGGCCAGGTGCCTCTTTTTCCCCGTCAGCTCCTTGTGCTGCTGTCTGGAGTCCTGAGGTGCTTTTTAGCTCAGTTTTTTTTTTCTTAACGTAATGAGCTGTTCTGAACTGAGGCTGCACACTTATTTGAAAATGATGCCCCTCTTTTCCCAGTTTGTGCGACTGGTTTATCACACAAATGTGGTCGTAAAAAAAGATTCTGTTAAGCAAAACGTATTATTTGGTGTTTATATTGAATCGAAGGCAGTTGAGGCTATGAAACTGTGCTCAGCTTTACTATAAGGATGTTGAATAAATTCAGTTTTCCTTTGTGGCTTTTACTCACTGAGCAGCGATAAATTACTGCCAGACTGCTAACAAGCTTCAGCGTTACATTCACAGTCATAGTGCATCAAGTCAGTATCCTCTGTCCACCTATTACTACAGTATGCCACACTCGTTTTTATAGGGCGATCAGAAACACCAACAATCCAGTCTCAAATGATGTGCAAATGCATCTTATCAGAATTGTTTCTTCAAGTGTAATAAGGCTCCGGGTGAAAACACGCAGCTTCCTCATCCATGTGAATGAGACTGTTTTGTTGACACAGCGGGTGTTCCCTCACAGATGGCTCCACACATTGTCGGTCGTCCGGCAAAGACGTTGAGCTTTTTCCACAAAGCAATTCGACATCATCCAGCAAGGCGCTGCCAGATTGTTATATTTGGCCAGTCAATTTTTGTGTAAGCACACATTTCTGGTAGATTACTCTGCGATGTGAGCAACATATTTCTGCTATTTACCTGGCGGTCTAAGTGAGCAAGAATAAAACGATGGATCTTTCCAGAGATGTAAAATCCTGTGCAGCGTTTCGGGTCTGATAAGCCTTCAAACTCACGAATCTATGACTGTCAGCCTGCAGTGGCCTGGGAGAAGGACCGCTGACAGCCCTGTACCAAAAATACTCTATTCTGCATTGGTGGGGAAGCAGTAATTGATTCTTAACTCTCCTGATCATCACATTCTGAACCAAACACAGAGACTTCGTCTTACCTTGAGCAGCACATTGGCTCTATAGTTGGCATTGGTCTTAATATTCTACTTTTTTCTATAAAGGATGGTAGCACTGTTTCTGTCTTGTCTTGATCTACATTTTATAACTTTTAATAAGCATATTTATTAACATCACACTTAGATGCATGTATTCCTGAACAAACGAGACAGATCCGTTGACGGGGTTCGTCAAAGGAGGATTATTAACTAAACATTTAACATATTTTCTACTGCATATCGGGGAGGACAGATTGGTATTTTCTCAGTATGGCGGAGGACATGTGTGGTTGGACCGATGCTATAATGAAAATAATACAAACCTTAATAATAAAGTTGAAATTGAAGTTAGAAAGTTATCACAGCGGCAGTCATTTTAGCCTTAGTTGAGATGCTTGCACATGTTCGACTTGCATTGTGCTGTAGCATGA
The DNA here is from genome assembly GCA_029783685.1 of Heniochus monoceros. NCBI lineage: Eukaryota > Metazoa > Chordata > Actinopteri > Chaetodontiformes > Chaetodontidae > Heniochus > Heniochus monoceros. The sequence continues at coordinate 7,617,256 of JAPZEA010000002.1, read as the reverse complement.
GTTGAGCCGACCCTTTGTTGCAGCGATGCTGCGAGTGGGAACAATTTTTCTGACGGTGGATTCACAACAACCATCTGAATTTGAATACTTTCTCTTTTTTTTTTTTTTTTGAAAAACCCCTCATAAAACGTTTCACATTGAAGTCTTTTACAATGAATTCTGAACAACTGCTCCACCCTTTTTTTCCCTGGTGACTCAAATGCGAGTCTGAAGCCCGGCCGCTCTGTGGCTGCTTGCAGCGATAATTTGTTTTGGTTTTTCAAATGCCATTTCTTAAGAGTCACTGCCTCGCTCCAAAATACGGATGGCTTTTCATGTTTATTGGATGCTATAACGTGGAGAAGGAGAGCAAATACAGGACAGAATGGGGGATGGCATTTAGCAAAGAGCCAATGTATAATGAGCTCATGGTGCAGGACTGTATGTGTCTGTATGAGTCCAAATTAGTCTTAGCTTCTGTTTGGACAACTGTAATGAGCTTAAGTTAAAGATCCACTAACTTTTTCCAGACCCTTCACGGCACCAGCATCATTATGCCGAAACACTTTCTTCCACGGGGTAAGAAGGCTCGATGTCATCGCCTCACCCAAAACTTTATCTAAATATAGTCTGGTAGCAACAACTATACTGAGAAAAGAAGTCAGCCAACTGCATGAAACAAGCTGTTTCATGTGTAAAACAGCTTGCTTCAAGGATTTTCTTTTTTTGTGAAAAATAACTTCAAATGACATTAAAATACAAGTAAAGTTAACATTTCAAGAAAATTCATCTCAGCACTATCAGAATTTGTTGAAGCAAAAGTGAGATAAGTGTGAACTGCGTTATCCCCGTCCTTTTATCTTGCAGTTGACAGCTTCAGACCGCAGCTCTGTTTTATATTACTTCACCATATCGGAACAAGAAAACCATACTTGCAGCTCATTTTTCGGGTTTTATAATGGTAGGAATCTGTTACTATAGTGCAGGTCAGTGATCTCAGTGATCCGTCTAACACAGCAGTCTTTTCTGCTCCAGTGTCTGCGTTTAAATGAACTCTGTGAGCACAAACACAGTTTCACATCCTAATTAAAAATGTTTGTTCAGTTATCCAAATCCTGGGCCATTTGTTGTCTGTCCTTGATGCAGATTAGACTCATTTGGAAATTAATCAGTTTTCCAAATCACTGCTTATTTAGATAACTGACGTGCTAATTCACATTTGAAATGTTAATCTTTCCCTTTATAGTTTACCTGAGGTGTTAGTTAGTTAGATAGTTTACCAGAGCCACAGGCAGGAGTGGGGTTGTTTATGCATTTTTTGGCAGTGAATAATGAGCAGTTGAAGGAAAGCTTGCGAGCTGATGTGATAAGCATGAATAAAACAGCTTTACACTGAATTTGTCATCAATTTGTCATCTCAGCACAACATGTAACATGTATAGCACTTTTGCCAGTGTGTATTTTTTTCTAGATAAACCAAAAGGATGTTGATGAAGACACCGGTATGCAGGAGAATTGTGCTCAAAGTTGACCTACTGTAAAACCTCTCCAACGTCTGTAGAAATGATGAGATGTATTGCAGTTTTTCTAATAGTGATATTTGGAGTATCAGGAAGTGGAACGTTTTTATATATGAGCTTCATGTGTATAGGCAACAATATAATACCCAAATGAATAAATATAATGATATTTACTGACCCGCTGCCTACCTGCAGAATGAGACCTCACAGGAGGGAAACATTGAGGTACTTCTATGAAGTGAGCCAGTCTTTGGAAATACACCAAAGCCTCTAAAAATATGAACATACTATAAAACATTATAGCCCCGCCACCAGTAATTGGAAGTAATAAAGTGTTAAGCATGAATGGAGCTTGGTTTGCCATGACTTCGCACTGAGAGTGGGAATAAAATAGTCTGCACATTATCCAAGGCAATGGAAGAGTTTGAGTAATTATTGACAAAATTGTCCAAATAATCATTACTGCAAAGCTGCATTTGTTGCCAAAAAGGCCTTCCTACACGGGCAGCGTGTGTTGTTGACGGAACGTCTGCATCCTGCACAGACCACAACAATGATGCCATTCTTGCCAAAGCGCTATCCTCCAATAAGCTTATTGTCATCAAGTGTTCCCGTACGTATCTGCCTGGCTGCCATCTCCTGGCAGCTCCTAACGGGCTGGGACACCTCTGGAGTTCAGCAGAGACGGAGGAAAAGTCTGCTGAAAGTTGATGAAACTTGTATTAATGAGCCTAAAAGTAAACCCTCGCCTCCTCATACACACACTCTCACACTGCCGGGCGTGTTACCTCTCCCGCCTCCATCTTGTAGAGCATGAAGTTCCCCCGATGCTCTCTGTGTGTCTGTGTTTGATTACATTCATTCTGTGATGAAGCTAAGTGCCAGTCTGTCCTGTAATCTCTGTCATTCATCAACGTCAGCCTTAATAGAGGCAGAGAAGGAAAGGAGTGTATGGAAGCCCAGTTGGTAAACCTCCTGTGACTGCCTATACATCTGCTGGTGTGTGTGTGTAGATGTGTGTGTGTGTGCAGATCTAACCTCCCCTGACTTTATGCATCCTCTCATAAAGCCCATTTTGCGTTGTGTGTGTGCAGGAATATGTACTTGAATTAGTGAGTGTTGGAAAGGTAATGTAAGAGTGTGCGTTTCTGTGCACAAAGGTGTGTGTGCATGCATCCGACAAGCCAGTTCACTTGTTTATCCGTGCTGTCAGCTCGCCCCATGAGAGCCTCGCTCGCACAACAGTAACCTGCAGAGACGGAGGAGGAGGGAGGAGGAAGAGTGAGAGAAAGGCAGGAAAAGAGGAGGAGGAGGGGAGGAAAGAGGTGTGATTTGTGTGGAGGGGAATTTCACCACTCCCTGCCAGACAGGGAGGCTCGGTTCCAGCTGTCCTGTCTACCAACAAGGCCCACCGCCCTCTCCTCCTCCACCTCCTCCTCTTCTCCCTGTTGCTGCCTGTGAGCCTCCAGCACTGGGCACAAAGGCTTTCTCAGCTCTGGCTTTTAACAGTGTGGAGATAATGGGAGGCTCCTCTGGCTCTCTGCAAGCAGCTCCGTAACTACCAACACTGTGTTTTCAGCCAAGCCAAACCGAGCATCAGTCATTCTCCATATCAAAGGAAGATGTAAAGTCCATCTGTGACATGATGCACAATTCATCACATTTCAGCATCCATGAATGTCCCCTTTGCTGCCAGCACTGAATGTGGTGATTGAAGGTCTAGCTCTGTATTAAAAAAGCTTTTTAATTTGCAGTTCGAAACATTCCCCGTCCTGTAGCTCTTTGTTGGGGTAAAAATAAACAGTGCATTCCATGAAACGAGGTTGCCTCATAACTCAGCCTTTATTATCAGAATCAGAATCAACTTTGTGAGCCAAGCATACGAGGATTTTGACTGCGCTATCTAGTCAATGGGCCTCATGCAACAACATTTTCCTAATCTTTCTTTCTACCTGAGGTTTGCTTGTACAAGTGTTCCAAGCCAGATAATTAGCATTGATGCCTTCGCTATACAAGCCTACGTGTTCCACTTTGTTTATGCACAAGTTTCACTCACAAAAACCCGAGAGTGAAAAGAAGAATTTCACTCCGCAGATCTTCCTGCCTTGCTGTTGGAAGTCAGCAAACAAAACGATAACAAATGTAGCAGTGTCAGTAGAAACAATTAGGAAGTGCTAATGAAGCCAATGACATGTCATCAGAGGTGCCTGTGACAGAATCAGTGGCAAAAACTAGGTACACTTACTCAGGTACTGTTTGAGTTTATTGTGCGGATGACACTGCTACATTT
>JAPZEA010000002.1:7458169-7468350 GCA_029783685.1 Heniochus monoceros | reverse complement strand
CCGTCATGATGTTGACATGAGAGCTGCCAGAAAATGCACCAATTCAACACAGTGAGGGGTTTTGCCGCTGCAGCCTTAATTTGTCTGGAACAACCAGTTAGCCTACAGTGGCTTCTCATCAAAATCACAATGGTACACAACCCGTTCCATAAGCCAGCTACAGGCCTCAGCATTCAGACTGCTCTTCTCCTGAAACAGACCACTCCATCACATCTCAGCAGCCTGGCAGCCAGCATCTGTCTGCGACTGTCCTCGCCTTATTTCTTCCCCAGTTTGTCTTCAGCCGGCCAGCTCAGCAGAATAACTGGACCATGTCCTCAATCTGTCTCTCCGAATCACTTTGTGAGAGTTTAACCCAACATTTACTCGTTTTTTCACTGATTGATCACTTTCTGTACTCTTTGTTTTGCCCTCCTTTCTTTGCCGTCTTTTTCACGAGCAGCCCTCTGGTTCACTTTGGTGCAGATGTGATGCATTTTGTCATGTTGCAGCTGCAGAGGCCTTTCAATTTTCTCACACAGCTGGTGCTTCCTGCAAGAGAACACGCAGTAATGAGGCTACTGTTGAAGCCAAATCAGTGAAGATATCAGAGCCCTCATCTCTGCATCAGTGCAGGATACAGGATACATACGCTGGCTTGGATAGATCAGTGTAGGATGCCGAGCTGGAGCTAGAGGCAACAACCTGACAAATTCAAAGTCTTTTTTTTGCAAATTGTCCCTCCTTACAGAATTTATGTCAGCAAAGAAGAGAGACACTGCAACTGATCTGACAGCAGGCTGTTGGAAGAAGCCTTTGCTGTAGAAGGTTTTTCAGTTTTTCCTGTCACTCATAAGAGCTCAAAGCGAGTGACAACACGCTGCGTTTTACAAGATGCTAAAGAGTTAGATCCACAGGAATATCCGTGACTGTGGATAACTGTGCATCTCCACTTCAACTGATGTCGGGCAAGCGACAGAACACTAGGGGAAGGGTGGCCTTGGTCTCAGACAGCTAGATAGAGTGAGAAAGACAGAGCGACAACAGGCAGGAAGACAGAGAGCACGCTGGATATACAGTCGGTACTCATGTTCCACGTATTGATCATTCACACATGCTTTGCAAACCGGCCTGAGGAAGAAGAAAAGAAAACACCTGCCGATCATTTCAGGAAGATACCCATCAAAAAGAAATAGCTGTTATCTGAGCTCGAGCGCATTTTGCAGTGCCGTCTCCTCCAGTTCAAGGCGGTGGTGTCGTTTTGTTTGCCAAACGCTGTCTTTTGGAGGGGGATGAGTCGAAGGATGAAGGAGGAGGGGAAAGCTTTGACTGAAGTCAGCACATGATAGTTTTATAAATCAGCTGCCTGGAAGAGTTGGGAGATGAAATGAAGTGTGGTGACTATGAATAATGTATAGAACAGACAAATGGAGCAGAGGAAGAGTTGTGGTTACTTTGTACAGATGTTCTTTTGCAGGCTGGATGGCAGAGTGTGAACTTTGCTCTAACTGTAGGGTGTCTGTCCGGGCGGCTTTTATGATCACAGTCATGTTTTTTGCCCCCTTTCAGATCAGATTCCTTCATATTTACTACGTATTAGGAACTGTGTACTAATTCACCAAGTGTTCTCCAGAGGATTCTGATTTTAGGCAACGCACATGCTACTGACCCTGTTCTAACTAGGTTACTTGGTGTAGTTTGGCTTCCTAATGCTGTATTATCCCACAAAAAACATCACTGCTGCCTGATTCAGCCATGAAGCTAGCATCATCTCCTCAGAGCAACACCGGTCAGTAAAGATCTCCCAAAAAGCAAAAAAAGCAACAAATGGTGAAGAAGGAGTTTTAGTTAGCTGCTATAGTATTCAGTTAATATTTCAAAAGCACCTTGAGGGGATGTGTATGTGTGTGTGTGTGTGTGTGTGTGTGTGTGTGTGTGTGTGTGTGTGTGTGTGTGTTTGTATGTGTGTGTGGTTTCACATTAAGGCACAGGCGTACTTCTGGGCATTCAGCCGTCTCTGGGGAGTCGATATGCTGTGCACAGTGAATTCCATAATGCTGTGGCCATTTCAACTCCTCACTACCAAGCATGCACTATGACTGAGTCGGAAAGACTCAGGCATGGCTGGAGGGCAAACTAACGACTGCAGTTTACCTCCTTCTCATTCTGAGACTAGAACTTACATTTTAACATACTGTAATTACCATCTTTCACCTTACTGGGGTGCACAAAACTACTGCAAGTTGCATGTATTAAAAGAAAACTCCACCGATTTTACACATAAAGATCAGTAGTAATTGGTAGTACTACTACTACTACTAAGTCCTCAGCTGGTGCAAACACTTGAATGCATTTTGTGGCTCTGAAAGAGAAAATAATAATAATAATAATGGATGACGACAGTTTTTTAACAGAAAGTCTGCATTTGAGGCACTGAGTTTTAAAGACGTGGGAGCTTGTGAGGCAGCCAGGATCTAACAAAAGCATGCTATTGGTTGCATTGTTGGAAATGTAGGATATAAGTCTGCACATCTTTGCCTCTGCTGCACAGATTCTGACATCTTTGTTTAAAAAATATATATATCTTTCTTCTTAGTCTCCCAACTTTACAGAAGTGCATTACTTAATTGCTGCAGCACCACATCACAATGTCACGATTAAGAGACGTTTCACCTCCAATGATTGTTGGTCGCTCGCCTCAATCCTGACCATACTGCATAGCTCACAAACCCATATTATCTATGATGGAGTCAATATTTTGTATTCAACCAAGAGCTCACGCATGCACACGCAGAGCAGTAGTATCCAGAACAGTCCAGCTGCCTGCTCACACTCTGGACGCATGTAGGCTCCACATGACTGTGCAGAGCTGGACCGCAACGTTAATTAGTGAAAGTACTGATGCGGCGCGGAGCTGTCCACAGACTGGTGCTGAAACCTAATGCTGCCGCAACACATGGGAAGTCAGAGGAAAAACGGGAGCGTGTAAAATGTGAGCACCTGTCAAACATAGACTGTAGACACCATCAGAAAGAGCTCGATCAAAAAACAAGCAGCCAGCATGTCAGTGTGACATAAGCATGAGTTGCGGTATTAAGAGTTACAGCAGGAGTTGTGCAGGTGGAGTGGTACCACTCCTAGAATCAGGCTACGGCAGCATGGCAGCATGAAAACCTTTAATGCGCCATCTGATCGATGTAGGAGACACAAAACCCGCAAAAGTCCACAGCATCTGCCCCCAAAATCCCGACCCAGTAACAGCAGCGTGTCCCGAAGCAAAAGGCCACGATGACAGAATCAACATGCGAACATCACTTACACATAAGCGTGGTAGATGAACGCCCATCCCCGCGGTCTTTCCAGCGCATTATAGAGGAAATTCTGTAGTTTCCGATAGCTGGCATTTTTCTTCGACGGTCTGGGTCTCCCGGCGGAGATGCTGGACCTCGGTCTGCAGAGGATGCTGCTCCGCTTGGTGCTTTCCGAACCCGCAATGAGCAGCGCCCCATCCCTGTTGGATTCGGGAGCCCCGGGGTCCAGTCCAACAAACCCGACTTTGTGCTTCTTCTCTCCGGCTTGAGTTGGGTAAACCCCGCCGTTGAGAGATTTCTGCACCATTCTAAAGTCGAGACGACTCTAACGAGGAGTTGTCCGTGCCCTTGCCGCGGGGATGCATCACCGGTGCTGAGGGGTGTGTGCTGGTGGTGAATGCAGTCGGTGTCGGTACCCCTAGAAAACCAATTGCAATAACCATGCGAAACTGCACAGTGCCTGCTTTTACCTTAGCCCCTTCCGGCCATTAGACAGACACAGCGAGGAGAGAAATGCACATGATCTTCACTCCAATCACTCTAATCACGTTGGTCATCATGAAATGGCTAACACTGCAAAGTTAAATTGAACATGCAACCAGCCTTCTTCCAGTGCAATAGCATCTGCTTCAGTTCTGTCAAAACAATGACAAGTTGTTGATAGGGAGGAGAGGATCATTGCTGTGTTTTGGCAAACAATGTGTTGTTTCTAAAAAAAAAAAAATCTATCCCGAGATAACCTTCCATCCTCTCCACACAAGCCCTGGAGAGAAGCTGCAAAGGCTTTCATTTGATGGCTGCATGTTCATAGAATATTCATAGGTGCAGATTTCCTCAGTCAGGGTAATGGACACCTAAAACTGTGTCAAGCCATCTCAAGCTAGGTTTGCATTCTCTGACTGAGGAATGGTAAAAGACACATACTTCTGAAATCTGAAAATATCAGTAAGACTTCTCAGCCAGCACTTAGCCGAGCACTGAAATGCAAAACAACATAGATTGTTATGCTGCATGACTTCATCATGTATAGCAGTGTGTTCTGAGTGGATTCAATTTCCCCATGATAAGCATCAGGTTGGCTAGAAAACAGGACGTGATCAAACAGCTTATGCACCATGACTTAAAGCAACATTGGGCGAAAAAACTGTTCTGTCAGAGGTCTGAATCTTCCAGTAGCACTTAGTCACAGCCTGCTGATATGGTGCATGCAGGCAAACGGATGCAATAATCTTCTGAGTCATTCATGTGAAACTACAGTCAAATACAGTGGAGCAAAGGCAACATAAACATGGGCAGGATGCATTGTGAAGCCGGAAAATTCCAAGATAAACTGTCCTGACACGAGGGAAACCACCAGCTGTGTGTGTGTGTGTTAGCATTTTATACTAGACGCTGCATCCTCTGTTGAGTCGCCACCTGCCAACATCACTGTTTCACAGAAAAACCACCATCATACTGTGAACATTTTATTTACTATCTTGTTAAGATCGCATTTACAATTATAATTTTAGAAAGATTCAACAAATATCCTTTGTACAGTTATTTTCAAGCAACATAAAATTGCAAATAAAGTATATACAAAAACATTAGAATAATGTAAATAAATGTGTAATCAGTGACATATTTGTTTGTCCAGCTACACCAACATGCTGCAGTCATTAGCTAATTTAAACTGGTGACACACACAAAACCAGATTATGAAAACTACTCCTGCTCTCTGAGTTTACATAATGTACACTGGTCGGATTACGATCCAATTTGATAAGGGAAATTATAATAACGCAAATATCCAATGAGTCTCGTGTCAACAGAGGGATGCAAATTTACAGTGGCCTTGCCAGTGCCGAGGGATGCGTAGAGACTATTTCAGCATGCTCATTTGGAACCAGACTGCTTCTAAATAAATAAAAAGGAGTAAGTGACCCCGCCTAATGAGTGCAGCATGTCAAAACATATTCTCGAAATGCACGTCGAACCTTTTTTTAACAGTCAAAAACAACATGTTGTCAGTGAGGTTACGCTCAGCAAAGAGAAACAGCTTCTCTTCAAATGCACAGTCATGAATAGAAAATGTTTTATATACTATATTATATCCATAAAAATAATCCAATTTAACTTATAGCATTACTCTGCTGCTGTGAGACACATCCTATCTTTTTCTCTGACACTGTTACAGTTTGTATGTACAAGAAATTAAAATCTTCAGTAAAATAATGTTACTGAGTTTCAGTCCTGAAACGATCCCTTTGCTTACGTCATCCACCATCTGCTTACAGTAGTTTGCTAACACTGCAACTTGAACGGACCAATCGTTGTGCTTATTTTAATACCTACAGTACATACAATAGTCCCAAGACAACGTAAAAACCAATTTAAAAATCAAAGTAACGTCTTAGTTAACAGAAGGCGGTCCTTCAACTAGTACGTTTGAATTAATATATTAATAATTTAACAATGATTCAATATCCCAACCTGTTGACTTGGCTGCTTATTGACAAACAGCCTCGTATAGTTTGCTTTAGCTTCCTTTGTCCTGATTCTGATTAGCTAGCTTCTGTTCTTCTTCCCTCCCTTGCTCTCCCTGAAGATCAATGTAACACTTCCTGACGTGATATAAGTCCATACATATAAATAAAATACACAAGCAGTTACGACTAAAAAAATGGCATGCCATTGGTCCTTTAAATACTGTTCAATACGTAGGCTGGAATGCTTTCAGATTCTTTAATACCTGATATAGAATAAGTGAGGGATACAAATGCTCCTTCTGGACACAATAAATAACTATCCTTCATATAGTGCAGTAATACAGTACTCACACTAAACCTACAGTAATTGCACAGTAACCACATGCAATGGGCTGAAGAAAGATCAGATCCCCACCCTACCCGCCCACCCTCACCCCCAATCATCCGTCTTTTCATCGGTCCCTCAATCCCTACTTCCATCTCTCTGTCTTTTCTTTGACTTTCTGCATCTACTCAGCCAGCTAACATACACGAATACCAGCGGAATCACAAGTATTCTACTTCGCTTGGGGTCCAAAGATTGAGTCCTGGGGAACACCATCCCAAACGGAGAAAGAGACAGCTCTCTGGAGTTGCAGTCCAAGGCAAAATGGATAACATTTGCAATTAGGATGACAGTCAGCTACAGGTAGTTTGGTTAATCCAGTTAATAATAAGCGCTCAGTTATGAGCATAATCACTGTGGATGTCTTCTTTATGAGGCCTCAAACTGGCATCTCCCTTTCACTTATGTTGTGAATATTTTGCAGCAGTTGGCAAGTCATTAATGTCAGCTTTAGGGAGACAGACAGCCAAAGCAATAATACTTCTATCTGGGGGGTTCCCAGTATAACCGTACATGACTAGTCTGAGTTTCAGGCTGCATCAGTCTCACTGTGGTCTCACAGTTGTGTTTAGCCTGTATGTTGCGCTGAAGACTCTTGTGGTATCCATGGTGGAATGATCCCTGTGTGACTGGGGCAGTGTGTGTGGGGGGGGGGCAGGGGGGCAAGGATCTTTCCATTGGCAGTGTCTCTTGGAAAGAAAGCAGTGAGACTCGCACTCTTTTGTTATTGTCATCTCTCATCATATCTTCCTCTTCCAAATTCACCCTTTCTCTGAAGAGTTCTCTGAAGTGACGGTTTTCTCAGAGTTCTCCATCTGAGGGTGGCAAACACAGCTTGAAGAGCCTGTTGAAAAAGAAAAACTTCAAATGAGGGGAATCCGCATTGTCTACGACTATAAAAGGTATAATGTACTGATGCCACGGGGAAGGGTGCCTGGAAGAGGTTTTATACTGTACCTTGGGAATGATGGAGGCATCTGGTCCATTACCTTGAGATTTTTAGCAGAGAGCTCAACTCTTGCCCCCTGGTAGAAGAGAAAACATATGCTCTGAGCTCTACAATGATCAAACTGCAGTCAGCTCAACTGCTCCGAATGGCCAAACCTACAGTGTCCACAAAGACTTGTAACTCTTACTGTATATGCACTCAAATTCAGGCTGGGTCATTATCAAGCATTACTATTCATCGACTTTCAGTAAAATTGTACCGTAACATATGATCATACCTTGTTAGCATTCATTATCATTATCATTTAGGAAATGTTTCAAGCAAATTGTACTTTAAAACTAACAAGAAACTTAAGGAATATTTTGTTGTACATGTGTCTGAGTTTTGTCTGACGTAATGCATTCATGTGGAAAATGGTTCATTGCATTGCATATCAAATTTGTGATTGTGTGAAACAAGTGATTTTTCCATACATTTTCTACATAGTGACACACATCAATACCAGAAAAATACACTAATCAATACTGTGATACTGATTTCAATGATCTCGCGCAGTCCCAGTGCTTACTAAAATCATTTCTACTGAAAAAATACAAGCGCAAAGAAACTACACATTAGTAGGGAGATCATAAAACACCCAGTTTGAGGTAAACTGCAACGGAGCTTTACCTGTTTGCGCATTATGTCCATGGTCTGTATGATGCAGCGTGGCATGAGACCGTGGTTCCTGGCTAAGATCATTGCCTGCTCCAGTGTCACATTTATGGTACATCTGCAAAGACCAAAAAGGCAAAAGGTCAGCGCCGTGTAGACCTCTGTAACAAACACATTAATGTCCATATGTGCACCTGCTGGACAGCTCAGAGTGGAAATTAATCCGGACAATGTGGCGAGGCTACACTTTTGAGGTTCAGTGGTGCATGTCATCCACTCTGCGCTGTGTTAATCTTTATCCTAGCTGACAGTCTTGTTGTACTACACAAGCAGTATAACAATGTTGGCGTGGTGCCAGCCTGACCTCTGCATGCCTGTGCCACACATGGTGATGTGGCAGGCTCCCAGGCGGTTACACAGCTCAGAGGACACACACAGCACGCTGACACCTGACGGGTGGCCTTGAGCGTTGGGGCGCACGTTGACGTAGGACTGCATTAGTCGACAGAGGTCGTCCAGTGTGTTGAGGGGTCGCAGCAGCTATGAGGGGGAGACAGTGAAGGTCGGAGAGGGTCAGCGGTTAAATGGACTGCTGACATGATACAATACAATATCACCAAAGTAGCCATCTTACCAAGTCATTTAGACTACTACTGAGTGTGAAAATCTGTATTTTATAAAACTAAACAGAGGAAAAAGTCACTTGTTTCCAATATCATTTCTTCAGTTGTGGCAGATTAGTGATAGTATAATGATATAGGAAGAACATTACAAAATAATACAGTAATATCAACTAAATTTGGGAGAAATTAGATCAAAATTAGTCCAAAGGTTGATTGTATTAGAAACAAGTGAAATAATCTCACACTGCTTGGTATATTTCTAATATTCAATATTAGACTATGTAGAGTAAGTGACTCGTTAAGATGGTGCACCAGCAGAAACGGGGGGAAAACCATCAAAAATAACACAAAGAGCTTCGACTCTTTGCAGTCTTTGGAGAATAAAGCTCTCTGTATTGAAACTACTGTATATTCTATTCAGTTTTAATCACTGGAATCTATTTCAGCTACAGTCAGTTTGGGACACTAGGATTTTCAGGTTCAAATGGAGGCGTTTATAATGTTGAAGTGTTGAGGTTAGTTGGAGTTAATAGGGGAGTCTTGACGAGCTAGTGGGGGTTTCCAGTGGAGGGAACAGGACACCAGGTCATCTTACTTTTGAAATGCTTGGTTGAAGGTCTCTAACTTCAAGGCCCAGTATCTGTGCTTGCATTTATATTCAGTCACAACATTATATAAAAATGGACTTATGTTTCAAAAACAGGACATAAGTTACTTGATAACAGACTGCAAAAGCAGTAAATGGAGAAATATATCAGAATAAGTGTATATTTACCTGGTCTATCTTCATTGCTGTGGTGTTTGAGTAGGTAGGGAGATTGGACTTCTCCAAATAGAAAGCCCTGTTAGGACAACAACATATCTATTTCAGTTTTAAAAACTCTCCATCTCCTTTGGAAATCTACAGATTTTTTTTCTCCTCTGACTCACTCTGTGTGAGAGCTGAGTCATCGAGCATCTAGAGTACTTCACTTTATAGAATATGCATCTGCTACACTACAAGTTTCATCATTTATTGATGTTGCATTACTCATTTTGTGGCAATTAGTGTGCACATATCAGAAATCACGTATCATATTGACAGGCTATTAAAAACAAATAAATATATTACAATAAAAATCAACAATACAATAAACAATAACAACTAAAGTAGCTCTTTGAATCCTCATAAACTCAAAATGCTACATGAAAGGTTTAAACTTTAAATACATATTATTATGTATTTAAAGATAATATTAATCTTCCACATACAGTATTATATTTAAAACTATGATTAGGATTATTTTTTAGACACTCACCATCAAATCTTGACATGACATTCACATCAAAGTAAAAACTACACATGCTGATGTTGGAAAAGCCGTAAATCTAAAGGAGCCATTTGGCAGGACTAAACGGGCCACTCATGTAGCCAACAAAATCCTGTTAGTGGATGTGGGACTTTGTGAGGGGCAGGTCTAGAGAAATGACACAGTTCTCACATTGAAGAATTCTAGACCTTGAAAATAGTTCAAAGAGAAGTAAAACAGCAGGCGAAGCGTAGTTTCTGCTTGCTTATGCAACACCGCAGGGTGAACTCTCCCTTTAAGGTGAAATATATCCTGAGTGCTAGTGAGTAAGCCACTGGAGGGCTGTGATGCAGTGCATAGCATGGCGTACCTGAGTCTGCGGTAGTAGGCCTTGACCTTCTCTAGCGAAACAGCGTTGGTGCGCTGCTGGAACTCCTCCATGGCTGCGTAGTCCTGCTGGGACACTCCCTCTGGACGCTCCAGTGCTGGATCAAACAGGCAGGAGGCATTTAGATCAATACAC
>JAPZEA010000002.1:7383587-7393933 GCA_029783685.1 Heniochus monoceros | reverse complement strand
AGGCAGGAAACAAGACTTTTCCTCAGTCGCTTTCATATGGTGGGTGCAGGAGAGAGCAAAGGGGGCAAAGGATGAAAACAAAAAAGGGAAAAGGGACAACAGTGGAACAGAGGGCGAGGTAAAACTAAAGCATTCAGACTTGGGAGTCATTCTTCATTGACATCTTAGACAGCTACCATCCAGGCAGGATTCACTCCTTAAACTAAATGTGCCACACAGATGTGGTGACGGGGGATCAGCAGGGAGGATGGAGGGAAGGAGCAACAAAGAGATCCTTTGAGTCCAGGTCCTCGCCCCAACATAGCCATTTTCACCAAGGATTGTGTTGGCTGTCTCCATTGTTCCATCACAAAGCTCAGGTTTATTTGGAGAGAAAATTGGAAGCTTTCTCTGTCCACCATCATGACTGAGACACTGGCTTGAGTAGAGCCAGGGGAGATGACAGAACAGAGCATAAACTGGCCATGCACACCAAGCATGTCTGTGTTTATTCAAACTCAGGATTTTTACAGTCTGGACTGAGAGTGTGATCAGAATCAACAACAGGAAAATGGCCTCAAAAAGAAGGTATTATGGGTATAATTGGAAGGATGTTGACATCTGATGGACAGCAGTTCATTGTGTCTGGAGAGACATGCATCATAATTGGACAAACTGCAGTCTGGACTGATTTCATATTCTGCTATTTCTTGAGTCTTAAACGGTAATGACCACCAGTCAAAGTAACTTCCTGCCAAGAGAACATACAAGTCAGTCATACATAGCAGATGTTACAGACACTGGAATCTGATTCATTTAACTCAAGTCCTAAATATGCGACTTGGCAAGATGACTGGTTACCAATATTCCATGTGACTTTCGTTAACATCTCCTGACTGGCTTTAGAGTTTTAGCAGAGTGAATGAAATGCAAAAATAAAAGACACCCAATGCTTCCCACTCTGGATTGGATAACACAAAAGAAGCAGATGTGACTGCAGCCTCAGATAACCTTCAGCGTATTAAAAGTCATGCATCATTTGCATGGAAAGGACAATACCTCAGAGCACTGCGCGCGCACACACACACACACACGCACACACACAAACACACACACACACACCCAGTGACATTAAGATATGAGATGAATACTGAAAGAGCCATCCTTTCTGCAGTGTGTTGCTAAGCCAGTTGTTATTGGAAAAAAAATCAATCAGGAAAAACAAACAGGGCAGTCATGACAGACACGGTAACTCTACTCTACCCACTGGACACAGTTGTTCAGCTCATTACTTCTTAATCAACATGCTGAGTGGCAGCAGGATGCGGCTGACGGTCCTTGTTTACTTTCATATCTCCATCTCAGGTGACCTTTCTGCCTCTCTTCTGACATCAGCACATCGTCATCGGTGATCCGTGGGTGTGTAATCCCGTTAAGTGGAGGATCAGACATTGGTGAATAATATTTACACGAATGATGAATAACAATAACTGTGTTTGTTGGTTAAGATGAACAGATTTGTTTGTCTGTTATTGGCTGAGATCTAATTCAGCCACACAGCCAGCTCTTGACAAACACTGGCCATGAGTTTGAAATGTACAAGCAAGCAGATGATTATGTTTTGAAAGTCCACTGCCTAAAGCAAATTGTGGTCCTTGAAAATATAGATCATAGATGTCCTTGGATAAAACACAGCAATGTATATACATAGCAACCTTTCCCGCATGGATTGCCCCAAGCAGCTGACAGCAGATTGTGTGCACAAGATGCCTTAGTTACTCTTCAATAACTAAAAATAGTTATGGCATCAATCAATGTGTTAATAATAGTTGGTCAGATGGGACACAAATTCATTTTTTGATACCCTTGGACTCATATTAATGAGTAAGAGTGGGGCTCAGCTGCTGCACAGAGCACAACAGAGATATTGCACATGATGGTCTCTCGCCACAGGGGTGATGGGCTGTGAGGGGAAACTGCTCATGATGTAATCCCACCGGAGACAAAACCATGAACCCTCTTGATAGACCACAAAGTAGCTGCCAAATACAACACTAAGCAGAATTATACCACTGGTATTTCAGTATGGTAAAGTCAGGGAAGTCTCCCACAAAGGAAGTAGTTGAAAGTCATTCTAAAAACACCAAACACTCATTCGCCAAAAGATCTGCCGAACTGGCGTTTATCAGAGGAAGAAATATAACAAAATGTTATAATTCATAATTTTTTGTAGCCACTAATAGTTTATACATTATTCACATGTTTTTTTCCTAGCTTCATTGTGGCATCATTATGGAAAGTATTATCATCTTGAACATTTTGCTAATTCATGCTGATTGACCTCAGTTTCAGGAGACAGAATGTTTTAACAGTCTTACAATTTTACTCGTTACCAAAAACATTTTCACATTCTGACCTGTGTCTTTTCCTCATAGAGCAAAACCATTTGCTTGCTTTCTGTCACCCCTCTTCTTGGCAGTCAGGCCTTTAATAATCTGCGCTGCAGGCATGAAGGCACTGCAGCACTGAAAACACTGTCAGGATTTTCTTTCAATTGCTCAATAATTGTTCTATATCATTTCCTCTTCCTTGCCCTAAAAGCCTGTACGTTTAAAATCCATTCATAACAGAAGTACCTGCAGCAGCACATTATTAAATCCTGACAGCAATCAGCATGTATTAGCAAAATGTCACCAGTTCTTAAAACTTACTGGTTTGGTGCGAGGACAGTGCGTTATGTGTATGTAAAGGGTCAAGACGAAAGTTGCAAATGTTAAAACTAGTTATTTATTACAGAAGCCAAACAGATGAAGGACCTGGTCTTAAGTATGCAGTTGGACATTTTTTTAGCAGGAAAAAAAGGTGAGACATTTAATGAGGTTGACTGATCTACTTTAAACCAAAAAGGGCAACCCTACACGGCCCCAGAAACAAGCCTCTGTGCTTTGTATAGCATACTAGCTTTTTGTTAGCATTTTCACAAGCCCACACCCCTTCCTCTACCCGAACTTACAAAATGTAGTACAAGGGTGTTTTCACACTCAAACCAACAAGAGGTTTTTTCAGGGCCTGAGGCCGTTTGGCCAAAGAGTTCAGTTTCCTTGAGTGTGAAACCTCTTGTCACAGTCAAGTGTAGCTCAGAAAAGCATTCTCAGGTCCACAAAAATAGCTAGAGTCAACCTTTCTAGGACTGATCACCACCAGCATTTTACCTCCGTGGTGTGAATGGCGTGAACAAAGTCTGCACTTATATGAGCCTTGTCACCCCAAAAAATGTACCTCATTTGGAGATGCTGCTTTGCTGCACACTGTGCATTATGACATGACATGACTGATCTTGCCATCATGCAAAAGGCATTGACCACCAAACTACCATTGTTAATGTAATTAAAAAGCATCTTTTGTGTTAAAAAAGTAACAGATTACAAGGTACAAGGTTGATTTATTTATCATTCTACAATACGATGAAATGCAAGTTGTAGACCCTTTAGGCTACTCACAAATCAAAAATTATATAAATGGATGACTTAATAATAAGTCATAATTTTGGCTGTATCCAAGCTACATCTTTGGTGCGGATGTAACATAGCATACAGTTTTGTCATGGATGCACGTTGCACAATCTATCCGCAGTTTAAAACAATTTTCATGTGAAAGCAGGCATCACTTCTCTCTCCCAAGTGTCTGAAGACATTAGCCATGTTCAGTACTCAAGTGGATCGAGTGTGAAACTTACATCAGCTCACATAAAAGCTGTCAAACGTGCCGCTTGCCCCACGAACACAACCTCAGTGCGAGGTTGGGGGATCCCAACGAGCTCTCTCACTGCCCACTTTATTGCAACACTACACGTGCAAGAAAAGCTGAAGACACGTTAAAAAACCCCAAACTGCAACAGAAGAAGTACGCATGCATGCCTCTGTTGGTGTGTTTGTGTGTGTGGCATGCAAACAGGAAGTGAAAGCAGAGCAATTACACTGAACAAAAGGCAACACTTTTTTAGACACCCGAATCATTGACAAGTTTTTTTTTTTTTCTTTTCAAGCAGATAGGCAGTGGTTCCACTCAGTGGGGAAGGAAAACAAACAGTCTGCAGAATGAAGCAGTGCCTCTAGACACAAAAGCAGCAGATGTCATTTCTGGACAGGAAGTGTGGCTTTTGTGAAAAGGAAGTACTGTATATGACATGTTTGATTGGCCACTAACTCAACTGTTTTCCAAATAAAGTCTGACAGTTTTGTGCTAGCATGCAAACCAATGGTAACAAACAAATAAATCATAGTGTGCTCTATACACTAGATACACACGATTTAAAACTGTGTACTTTACCCTCAAATTTGTAGCACTGTAATGAGAGTATGGCTTGACTGTGTTTTAAGGCACAAATCATTACAACATGACTAGTGGAAGATCATGCTATTCATTGCTATGGAGAGAAATGTAAAGTAACTGTCTTCATTATTTACATGTTCAATTGTCAGCCATCATAGTACTTGGCAGACTGAAAAAACACCACATCTAACCCAACAGTGGGAACTCTGTTTAACACCAATAACTGGTCTTGTGTCATATGAGGCATCAGCTCATATGACAAACAGCCAAAGGGTCAGATGTGGGTTGGGGGTTTGCTAAATGTTGAGGTTTATCAGAGCGAAGAGGGGCCAGACAATAAGGTGTGAAGATACAGAGATACCATATGCTGGTGGAGGTTCAGTGTTCGCTCCACTGAACAGTGAGTAAGAGGCCTGCTGCCTTCACGTCTGCCTTGTCTGCCTCTGAACAGAGCTTTCTACCTGCAGCTGAAGCCAACTACATGACCCAGCGATAGCTTCACTTCTTTGAGTCAAGGTCTTCACTTTGGTCTAGAACCCTTTTAATTGGCTAGTGTAGCGCTCACCAAAATACAAACGACCAAGTCATTAAGCTGACTGTGAAACATGCATAATGCACATCTACATTTTCTTAACATGAGTCATATCTAAACAACTACAACTAATTTCTTCACACAAGAAACTCTACACAGTCACAGTTACATTTAGTTAAAAAGCAGCAGGGAAATAACTAGAGAGAAGTAAGAAAATGCCGTAAATGTCAAACTGGGTCAAGTTGCAACATGAGCAGAAATCAGCCGTATACAGTCAGGCATACAGTCATACTGCTGACAAGGGAGGTTGCCTCAAGGGTCACTCAGAGTCGGGTATTAGGGATCCTTTTAATTTACATGTTCACCTTCAGTAAAGGCTATCCATATTAAACAGGGATAAAGGGGAAGATGAACATGGTCACATGGCACCTTGACTGACATTTTGGAAGCTGTGGTGGTGGTGTACTAGATTACATTATACTAAAAGGTGTTTCTGATATTTTGTACAGAGAACCTGTTGCTGTATTAGTCTCCTGAATTACAAGACACATTTAAGAAATAATGAGGGTTCAGTAAAAACACAGTATTTCTCACATTTTAAGTCTACAAACCAGCATATGAACAAACAGATCTATTTGTATACGAGATTTACAAACATTTGTCTATATATTGCTCATTGGCATACTAGACGAGGAGATCACTATTACAATTGGATTCAGATGAAACATTGATATACATGCCAAAGTCAAAAATCAGTTCAATCGTGTTCATTAACATCCATTTGGTAAGCGTACTGTTGTGTAACTCTTAGAAGCAGACGTGACAGACGAGACGTGACAATGACCTGGTGGATTATGTACTTCCTGCTGGTCATAAGAGAACAAGTAATTTTATAGAGGAGCCCAATAACTGAATTTGTCTATTTACTGGTGAGCCAATCAGACAGCACCATCCTAATTTTCAACTATCAAACTTGATTATCTTCTTTAGGAGTAGATTTCCCTCATTCTAATAGCTTCTCCATCATGAGACCCAATATGGCATCATTGGGGATAAAACTGGGCCATTTTCCTGATTGCCCATGGCTACATCAGCGTTCAGTAACAATGCTGGGCCATCTCAGTAACAATGCTGGGTCGTCTCTCAAGAGACCCCGTATATTAAGCACAAGCTCTAACACTTGTCAAGGTTTTTCCAGAAGGTCCTGAGAGCCCCTTTTCACTTCGCTGCAGTTCCCACACCTACTGAAACAGCCCTTAAACAGAAGATTCACAGATTCACAGATTCAGGACTTTTCTATGCGAGTTCTCAGGTCACCAGCCTCAGACTCTCTACCCCTCCTACCCAAGAGAAAACAACAACAAGCTAAAAACAATGTGTCCATTAAGGGTCTCTTTTTGGAGGAGAGGATTGGGGTGGCCAGCGACAAAGGGGACGGGGCAGTTTTGGAGAGGGACTGGGGCCATTTAGGGGTCGGCATGGCATGAAATTGAATAAATAAATGAAGAAATCCCCTCTTTGTGGCATGAGTGCAGCGGAGCCAGAGAAAGGCCCGTGGCGTTGCCACAATGAGGGACCCCAGCAAACCTTAGCAGACTTCTTTCTCTCTGAAGCTGTAATTCACATCTCTCCCCAACCCTCCAAAAACTCCCTCAGCTCCCCTTCACCCTCCAACCAGTCTCTTGCTGTCTTCCAAGAGAAACCCTTTTTGGCAGAGCCAATCACCAAAACACAAAGTCTTCTTTGAGTCTTGTCCAGTTTTTTTTTTCTCCCACTTTCACTCACTTCCGCTCTGAAGGACTTTAAACTTCAGGGCTCTTTGAGTAGCTCACATGGGCGGAAACTAAACACTAAAGGGGGATGAGACACTGTCTCACCCACAGAGAAAGACTGGACTGGACGCGAGACTTCCTGTTTAAGACTGTCTACTCCTCAAGCCCACATCAGTTCTGCTGAATTAATGAATGTGTAATGCACATGAAAAATATGTAATTAATGTATTAGAAATACCCTTTATCACTACTATATTTTTTTAGGTTGTCAGGCAGCTTCTATAGACTCATTCTCAACTTTGTGACTTGGTATACATCTACAGGAACAAAAGACCGAGAAGCACACGACACTACTTCTCACATACGCCCCTTGTGATAATGGAAATAGTGTGTGATGCATTTTAGTGTGCTGTTTAGTGTGCTGTTTAGTGTGCTGTTTCCCCATTTGTACACAGTGTTCACAGCCAGCACTCGCACATCTGCTGCGACCTGTACATCTGTTCAAATGATCTAACTTTGTCTACTTTGACATGCTGAGGTGACATATTCTCTTCACAGGGAACATGTGCAGCTTTCATTCAGCTAAATAATCACAGAATTTCATCTTCACCAGTGCCGACACTCACCGGTTTGTCAGTGAGTCCTTTTTCTAAGTGACTGTCCTGTTGAGGGGTGACATGTGGTGATCAGGAGATAACATCATGGACCAGATTGCAGAGGCCATCTGGACGTTTGGACATGAGGTTTTTGGTGCTGACAGACGTAGGGATCACAGACTGGATCAGAGTGTGGTGACTGTGGTGTTGAGTGAGCCATCAGAGACCTGTGAAGCTTCCAACCGGCTACAGAAAAAGATGCAGCACAGCTGATCATTTACGCTACATCCAGTTAGCGATTTCCTACATTTTCCATAATACCTATAAATATGTGTGTTTCAGAACAAAAACATGTGTTTGCTTTCATACATGAGACTTAACTAAGTGAAACATAACTAAGAATGCCACACCTGGCATTCGGCTGGGCAGACATAAACAGTGTCATGGGCACAAACAGAGAGAATGCTGGTAACGAACCAAATTAGTGTCCCACACTACACAATAATGGTCACTGGGCAAAGCAGAGGGGAAGATCATGGAGAACACCTACTGGTTCTGACTCAAACAGTATTTACCAACCTGACAGAGAACGACATTTAATGGACAGACAGACAGCAGCTAGTTAAAGCCCTTTCTGTCAGAAAAACTCCTAATGCAGCTCTGAAAACACTGACGCAACTGACCTACATTCTATCTCAACTTCTCAGTTTGGCAGCCACCACTATGACAAACGCTTGTGTTAGTTTCCGCTCCTGAAAGCGATGCTTCGAGGATCATTTTAATTCACAATATTCCATCTCGGTGCAAGCAAAAGTCCAACAGACAGATAACAGCGTGTGGAACTCACATTGTGAAACTGAGTAGCATGTAATGGGATGACAAAAAGAGACAAAAGTCCTGGTAATATCCTCATTAAAACAAGGGCCACATTCAGTCACATATCTGCCCTGTAAAGGGCCATGTAAATCACAGCTGGAGGCAAAATGCCGAAAAACTGGCTGTGATAATTGATCACATCAATACGCTGTAACATTTCTGAAAAGGTTTCCTATTTGCATGTGAGAACAAAATCATCACAGTAACAGCTTGTGCATGTATGACTCAAGCCTTTAATCATACCATGTTAGTTGGCAAAAATGTCATCACATTTAACAAATGCCAAAATAAAAGCCCTTCGGCAGCGAGGCCTAAGAATCTGTCAGTAGCTGTCGTGAACCGTTATACCAACATAGTCACCCGCCTCTTTAACTCGTGGGGTTAAATAAGATAAATAGAAAAAGAGCTCCACTAATTGGTAAGGTGAAATTGTTTATCTTCCACATAATGTTCAACAAAGTAACAACCATGACAAAATTCCAGCATAAGGCTTGCTTGTTTCCAACTCTGAACGTCTCACTCTCACTCACTCCGGCTGTCACACATACTACGCTCTATTGGCATGCTTACTCTGAACAAGGCATCATCAGACACACTTTTCACTCAGTTTTGTCACAGCATGTATACCAACAGTCTTTCAGAAGAAGAGGGAAGGCTGGGCTGACATGAAGAGTAGGCCTGCGCCTGCAGATCAAAGTAATGGACGAAAGAGACAAGAATGGACTGGAAAAGAAGCTTAATTCATAGATCCACATCTCCCACTCATGCATGTATCTTACATGAGCAAGACTCTGAGGTCCGCTTGCTCCACTCAGGATAACTAGACACCAATTTTATTCTGAGGAATACATTTCAAATTAGATAGTTTGGATCAGGCCATACAGGTAGTGCATTAATGTTACCTCAAAATACATTTGTGGAACTGCCTCTGTACCATGGAACAAGAGACAATAGGAGACCTACGTCTGAGTGTGTTGGATAGTGTGTGATGTGTATGTGACACTCCTTTGTGTCGAGTGAACAGCCTCTGACCCCCCGATCGGCCAACACTTCAACAGTCCTGTAATCTAAACCAGGCTTTATCAAACATCTCGGCCATATTCTCTACATTAAAGGACCTTAGCGTAAAGTTGCTCTATGGTTGTTTTGTTGTTGGGCATTTACTGAGGTGACTGGCCTCTGACCCTGAAAGAAGCCACACATCTGGTTGCATTTGAGAAAGCAAACAAACATTGCAAGCCTGCTGCCACAGTTCGTAAACCAAATAGGAAGCTCCCAGGGCAGAGTCTATGCCAAGCCATTCAGCAGGTATCCATTCATCCTATTCATTCACTCTTCAAGCACGTCCTCAAAACCAGGCTGCGCGGTCACTGCACCAAGTATCCACCCTGAGGAAAGGCACGTCCAAACTTTGTCCAGGTCATGATCTCCAGGGGGACATTAGAGATCTCATGTTGCTGCGCAATTACAATTCAGGCCAGGTCACCCACTGTATCATATAACAGCCTGTTGAAAAACACCTCACAGAGTCACTTTTCACATACACTGAATCTTACTTGGTGTTTGCTTCAGTCATATATATGTCCCTGTTATCCAAACAGTGCATCTGAAAAGTCTCACTGCTCTGCATTCTTGACATTGCACGGTCTGATATTTGACACAGTTGCAATCAGTAATCTGATATAATGCTAATGGCTTCTTGTTCATGACTTTCTTACCTCACACACCTCAGATTCCACAGCACCCAGTCCTGAATAGATTCACTTCTTTCACTGCATAATTACCAACAGAAAACCTCTCAAAGAGAAACATTTAATCAATTAAACACCTATTGGAACCAAGAGGATGGCAGAGTCAATATTCACATAAGACGACCTTCAATACTGATAGCGTAATGAGGCTTTTCTCTTATGCTAATTCACAGCTGTAAGATTCTGCAAATATCTCTTACGGTGGGAGAAGAGGGGGGGGGTTTGACATCATGCCTCTGGGTGTTACAGTGGTTTAGACTTGTTAACTTGAATTCTTAAAATTCCTGCTGCATTCTTATGCCTCAAAGAAATGGCTTATCAACACACATGACTTAAAAAAGCACTAGGATTAAGTTGGAAACTGGCATTTATCCCCATCTATGAAACACACTGCATTGTAATGAGTCTCTGGCATTGGAGCTGCACTGCAAGGTACCAATTGTCCAGAGTGAGATGTAAGGGTGCACACTGGCAAGTTAGAACAGTAGCGTCATATGTACGTATCAAA
>JAPZEA010000002.1:7349842-7360172 GCA_029783685.1 Heniochus monoceros | reverse complement strand
CTGCTCAATGACTTCCTGAGAATGGACTGTGAGTACAGAGCTGATAAAAACATATTCAGCAGTCTGCATTGGGACTAAAGAAGCTGAACGTGCCTTTTAGTTGTGCCTTGTGGGTGGGGAGAGCATTAAAAAAAAAAAACATACTATTTTAGCTATTATTTTTTGATTATTTTCTTTATCGCTGAAAAAAATAATTGCTTTTTTGTATTCCTGAATTGCCTCATGGGCTGGCGGCCAGAGGTTCCCCACCTCTGTAGAGGCCTGGACAGTGAAGAAACAGTCAGATACTCGGGATGTAGGCTTGATGAAGGGTAAAATGGAAAGGAAAGTCAGATTAACATAAATGATAATAAAATCTCGTAGTGTGCATCATAAAAAAAAAGCAACACATGTTAGACAAACTGAGATATGCACCATTTATGAAAATAAAACATCAAAGTTGAACATAATTATTTTTACCTCACTTTATTTGCAGCAATGTGACTGCTGTGTTTATTTACCACGAACATCTAATTTACCGATTGTCCCTGCCGTAGCTGTTAGCTAGCTGCAAACATACATGCCAGTCATGTGTGTGTGTGGAGTGTTGGTGTGCGTGTGTGTTTTGTGCGACAAGTGCGTGTGTGTTTGTGCGATGAAGTTGAATAATGCAGCTTCAGCATAAGCAGGAAGGTCTTGCCATAAAATTGAGTTAAATCTCCAATTTTATACGACGCATGTAATGTCTTTTTCCATTTAAAAGAGCCCAAAAAAATGTTTTGTTTCCTTGTTTAGCCATAAGAGCTCTTTATGTTTAAGATTGTTGTGACTCTTAAAGCTTCTGTTGAAGGTTTATTCATCTTTTCCATCCAAGTTTTAACACCAAGACATCATCATGGGATGTGTTTCCCTAACTCCGCCAATCCTAATTGATAATTAGGGAAAGTTGGATGTTTCTAGATGACACCCATATGATAATAATGAAAGTTTACAGCTGCTGTTGCCTGTGCGCTCCAGTCTTCCTAAATCATCTCTCAAATGTCTCTGAAATCATTCCTGTTAATGTGAGATGTCTACTTTTGGCCTGGAGCATTTTACATGCTGATCTGTGTGTGTGTGTGTGTGTGTGTGTGTGTGTGTGTGTGTGTGTACAAGGCCAACAGTGTCTGACTGAAGATAATAGTCAGGTCTTGATGCCGGTTGCTGCCGGCCAACAATCCCTCTAATGAACTGCATGTACTTGCCTGCAAGACCACTGTGGAGCTGTCCGTGGTCCTGCAGAGGAAACACTTCACTGCTCACAATGCAGGCTCAGTCTGTGGGCCACTAATGGCCCCTGGGGAATGCTTCCCCCTTTCTGTTTGTCAGGTGGGAGTCAAGGAGAAGACAGAGCATGGTCCACTCATTCAGCTGAACAGAGAGGACTGCAAATAGCTTGTTATGCTCACTTGTTAGTGTCATCAAATTGGCCACCTTCTCATTTGCTACAGTGTCAGTTATGTGAAAATGGCAATTGAAATGCATACCAACGTAAGCAGCTACACCAGCCAGCAGTTAGCAGAGGAAAGGAAATTGCCTAATGTGTAACAAAATACAAATTGAGTTCATTCAGCTGGAATCTTTCACGTCAGATACGGGCTGTTTCCTATCAGAGCAACATGCTAAAACTTAGAGGGAAAATGACAAAAATCTCTGTTGTATTTGCTATTTTTGACTTTTCTTAACAGCTGGTCACTGTAGTTTTTAGCAACATTTACTCAAACAGGAGGAAATGGTGTAAATATGTAATCATTGCATGATTACATGCAACATTTGGTACTCACAAACTCGATTTGAAAAAAGCTGGGACTCAATGTTAAGTGTAAATGAATACAGAATGCAATAATTTGCAAACAAGCTGTGTTTCATGGCAGTTTTACCAAGTGTTCCTGAGCCCATGTGGTAATGTCCTTTATACAATCATGTGTTTGACAAAGTGGTGAACCTTTGCCCCCCCTTCCATGAAGCTGCCGACTTTGACCTGTATGAAAGCAGCAGAGGTCGAGATATCCTGACTTTCAGTCTAGTTTAACATTGGACAATCTTCAAAACTACTGCTTCCCACACCCCCCCAATAATGCACCACTGGATGTTTTTATTACAGCCTCACTTCTTGGTAAACTCCTGAGTCTGAGACATTATACAACTGTTTCCACAGGCGGAGTTGTAGTCCTCATGACTGGTAAACTAACCTTGTGTGTGAAATCAGTGGAATGCTCCAACGCAAGGACACTGGAAATACAAATACTGGAGCTCATCAGACCAGTGTGCCGCCTTTCCTTTTTGGCGTGACTATCCTCAAACAAAGCATCAGCCCACAGTGCTCTGTAGCACAGTAATGTCAGTGGTTCTTGCAGGAGTACACTGCACATAACAAAGCATCTTTAATACCAACATAAGACTCAGCAGAGCCCCCACTGCTCACACAGTGTAACAAGCACCGGCACTTTTCTAAAGCACATCATCATGCGGACATCTTTTCCACAGAAGGTCATCTGCTCTGTTGCCCCACAGCGGTGCACTTATGTAGCAGTAAATAGCCTTAGCACAAGACAGGCGCCAAAGTTGGACTGCCAATCGAGGAGTTAATGAGGTCTAAAGCAGTGGTAGCTGGGCCAAGGCGAGCCCTGTGAACACACTCCTGGACACAACACATCCAAGTGGACAGCAGCCGCTCAAGTGGCTAATTGGGAGAGTGGCAATCAGGGAACACAACAAACATTGCACCTACTGTGTATCATCGACCTTGACTCCAATGCCAACACACACAAACACAAACACACACATGCTCAGAGGGGGAGAGAAAAACAAAGAGAGAGAGAGGGAGAGGAAAAGCAGACACACTGCATGGAGCCGTGAGGCATCACATTAGCACACACTGGCCTCCATTTTATCTCCTGTGGTCTTTGTCAGTGTTGCCTTTTTACCAGTTGGGAGCCGGGGGAGACTGGGGGAAATGTGTTTGACGGATTAGATTTAGAAATACCCCGAGACTCTGACCTTTTGTTTAGATTGAAAGATTGAAAACCGGATTTGCTGTGTCATACCTGTTAATGAAGAGCCACTGTTAGCCACAAACATCGATATCCCTGTTATTGTTCATTATCACCGTCTAGGGCAGGACTTTTTTACTTGTCTCACTGCCCATCACATTTAGTTTGCGACCCAGCACGCATGTAAACACGCAGGAGCGTGAAAAGACCCTTCGAGTCACAGTTACACACATGAACATGAGTGAAACATGAGCTGTTACGCTGTCTGCTTACTTCTATAGTGATTAAAGAAAAGACACATCTGTTCAGTGAAATTCGCTACACACAGAAGAGTGAAACACTTTGCCAAAGCGCCTCCTGCGTAGACTGACCCTCTCTGTTTATGTTGACATCAACATGTGTCCGTAATGCTGAGTGGAAAACTGAAAGGCACCCTGTGGACTTTCAAAGCTCTAGTTGCTCTGTAGAGCCGTTTCCAGCTGTTGTGAGTGGGCCCTTTTTTCCTTTATCTTGTGCACGGGGATGCATGCATGACACGAGCGATGTGATAAACATTTCTGTCACTGTACCAAAAGACAGGGAAAAAGACTACCTGGTCGTAAACATGGACACAATTAATGTGGGCTTTAATACTCAAAAAAATGAGCTTTGCAAATGTTTCATGAGGAAGTAAATGCATTCAACACATTTGTTAGATCTCAAGGACAATATATTTTGGCAAGTAACACTGAAACTCCACAGTGCAGCCTTAACTCACACTGGAAACTTCCTAACAGATCAAGTTATTTACTGTACATTCCCACAGGGCTCATATCAGAGAGCTGGCGTGATGGCACACTAATCCAGGATTGCCTTCCATGTGCTTAGGTCACCTCCATGTCTTATTTCTTCCTTCTCATCCCCTCCCTCAGATAACCTGTGCAATGGGAAGTTCCACAAACACCTGCAGGACCTGTACGCCCCCCTGGTGGTGCGATATGTCGACCTGATGGAGTCCTCCATTGCTCAGTCCATTCACAGAGGCTTTGAGAGGGAATCCTGGGAACCTGTCAAGTAAGGATGCCTTAATTTACATTCTAGTCTTCGCCTGCTTTAGGGTTGTGTTGTTGTTTTTATTTCTGTTCTCCTCAATACATGACTTTTGACCAAATACAACTCTTTAACATTAATCAGACATGGTAGACACGTGCAGGACACTACACCAAAAAGAGAAAAATAAATGGAGAGCCAATGATGAGCCAAATTTCTTCTGAAATATCAAGTACTATATGTGCTGTCACTGACTTCTCTAGTGATGATTCTACAAATAAAATGACTGTATGAAGTCCTTAGCATATGGTTATAGTCTATATGCAGTTTTAGCCAGGTTTAAATAGTTGATAGATGTAAATGGATTAGAATCAGATGGAAATCTCATACCAGGCCACTTCTAACCAAGCCCTCCACACACAGAAAGGCACAAAGAAGTTTCAGAGAAAATGGTGAAAAAAGGAAAGGATATCCCAACGACATACGATAAAAAATAACACGGACACCGAAAACACAGATAAAGTCCACAAAAACACGTACTAATGAACAGCAACAAAACACCCACCTGCCCATGCATAAAAGGCTATTAGCCATCATCTCGCTTCTTACCGGTCATGCTGGGGTCCCGGCTGAGGCCACTGTGCAGCTTACAGTGGACCAGAGCGGCGTCGAAAAGCCACTGGCCAAACAGGTTGAGGATGCTGTTGACCTTCGGCCGCGCTGGGGCCGGCAGGGGCCGAGACTCCCAGCTGCTCTGGTTGGGGCTGGAAAGAAGGGTCGGAGAGGATGAAGCTTGCTGCTGCTGCTGCTGCTGCTGCTGATGCTGCTGCTGCTGGGATGCTTTGGTTGGCTGACTACCACTGCTCTGCAGGACGGGGGAGGGATAAATGAAGATATTAGTTGGGCTGCTGTTGACAACATGGCTAGTGGAACTAACAGACCACACAGACAAGATGAGGAAACAAGATGTTTTGAGATTTGTTCACATAATATGACAAAACAAATGGTGGTAGATGTGACATACTCTGATTTGTTTTTCAGAGACAAAATGTCATAAAACAATAATAAAAAATACAGACCTAAATGTTGTCTAACTGTTTCTTATGCTTGAATGTAATGCTTGAACTTACAGTTGAACTCTTGCTCGTGGTTTTGGTCACCACTGTATGCCGTTGCTTGCGGCTGTGAGGGGGCGTGGTGTTGGTGATGGACGGGGGCGGGGACATGCTCATTCTGTTGACTGGGGTGGGCGGGGCACTGTCAGCTCTGGGACGTGATATACCTGCAGACAGGAAGATAAAATGAGCTGGGGATTTGTGCTTTTCCCTCCATAACGGGCGGGAGATAAACATGCCTGATTAGGGTCATCAAACAAGAAAACAAATCTTTTTCCCGCCACTTTTCCAGTGGATAAAACATGGGTTGGGTGAATAGAATCATTTGAAGCCGTTTTCCCATTTCTACTGTTAGGAGTGAGAGAAGAAAATGAAGTGGCTTCAGAGTGGGTGAGTTGATCATAGACAATGTTCATTCATAGACATGCAAGACAACGGTTAGATACGAATCAGCAATAATTGATATCCATCTTGATTGACTTTTTGTGTCCCCAAAATACTAGCTGATGATCTTGTAGCTTAGTCTGAATGTCCAGGACATCATTTTGCTATAGCGAGACTAATCCCAGTTGTTAATATCATCACCACCAATAAACAGACTCCATCATATGCCCATCTCATTACATGACGTATCAGCTGATGTCTGTACCATGAGAAAGCAGCACTGGGCAAAAAGTGAACACCCTCTCCCGTACATCTCTCTTTTCAACAGAGACACATACAGTGTAAAGAGAAAAATACACACCAACATGTTTCTATTCAAATGTTTTAACAGGTATTACTTACTGACATCAGTCAGTTTACTCAGGAGTAGTGCCTGAACAACTGGAAATCAGTACATGTGTTACAAGAAATTAATTCTTAGAATTGTATTATTGGAATACTTTCAACTTCTGTGTACCCCCTTCAAAACAATACAGCTTGGTTTTAGAATTTTTAATCTATTGGTATCCTGTGATTTTAATACAGTATGAAAATGAACTTTTAGCAACTAGAAATTTGAGATAGAGCACAATAAACACTACGGCTGCTTTTATTTTTGTCAACGTAACATCAAAAGGCTTTGAAGCTCAGTCCATGCGACAACTATGTAACTTAGACAATAGTAAAGGCATGCTGAATGTGATGAGCTACCTTACTAAAGCTATATAAATGCCCTATATAAATAAAATTGAACTGAATTGAATTAAAGTTGTCGCTACCTACAAGCCTGCTTCCAAACAAGTTGGGACACTGTGTAAAACATAAATAAAACAGTGATGTGATAATTTGTTAATCCTATTTGACATATACTCAATTGATAGTATCATGATTGAATATTTAAAATAATCTGAAACATCATGCATTAAAATTAGCTGTGATGTGAACATGTTTTGTAGTACTTTGGCTAAAATGTAGTAATTTGGCAGTAAAATCCCACATGTGGGAGCTTACTGCAATGTTTCATCATTTCATTCTGACATGTACTCCTCTGCTGGCTTTTAAACATTCACAACAAATCAATAGCTCTGAAGTGTCCCACAACTTTTCATTTAAACCCAGCATCGTCTTACCTAAAAAGGCATCCACTAGACAGCTAACGCCCCTCATGGCCCTGAAGAAGATCTGGGGTAGCTGTTTCAAACACGGATGCAGCACCACTTCATGGGGGATACCGCTGGAGTTAAGAAACTGTTCCTGAAACTTTGGAGTGGTGCTCACTATCGCAGGGTTGCTCAGATCCACTGGGTTGCTAGAAACAAGCAGAGAAAGAAGCAAATTCATGGATTAAACAAAAAGCTTGAAGATACATCTTAAGATTTTTTGGCTATACCCAATGTCTGATTCTGCCGTTGCTTGCAAAGAATGGAATCAGTTTTATGACATTTAATATTGCCAGCAGTGAGATGATGGCAGAGCTGTATCGTGATGATGTAACTGACCACAAAAGAAAAACGTGATGACTCAATGACTCGCAATGAGTCAAACTTTGGATGTTTTGGATCAGTTTTGGAGGATGACAAATGGAAGGAAAGAAGGATGAGGGAAAGAATGAGTGAATCAATACAAGAAAGAAGGGTGGATGAGACCATACAAAACATCACCAGCCATGGAATTACTGTGAGATTTTTTTACAGACATGGGATTACAGTGGATTACATTAAGAAGAGAAATATTTGATGGTAAGAGGTTGATATGATGTACTTCTTCAGTTCCAGCACGTGCTACAAATTCTTTGTCGCTTATAACAATCAATCAATCATCTGTGTCCATTAGAGCTAGCTTGAATAGGGAAAGAACATCTCTTTTTAAGGCTGGAACCCAGGAAAATGAGAGTTTATGCACCTCAGCATGTGGAGAAAGCGGTACCACGTCTGTGCCACACAGTCATTGTCCATCTCTAAAGGAATCAGGTTGGCATCTTCGTCAGGAACTTTGAAAGGCGGGAAGGATGGTCCGTGGGTAAAGCGCAAAAGCCTGGATTCAAAAAGTGAGACAACGACATACAGATGATTACACTCTGTAGAGAATGCAAGCACTTATTACTTTTCCTAGCGTCATTATGACAACCACCAATATATTTCCAACTTCACAGGCCGCTACTTAGCAAACTTAGCTTTGCCTCTCCCATCTGCAGAGACAGGAGTTAAACAGGTTAGACAAGCCAAGAGACCAACTATCTTAAGTCTTATCGAACAACACAACAATACTTCAAACACAAACAAAAAGCACTGTCACTGACAGAGTGTATGAAACCTCTTTCAGTACTAAATCCAAGGCCACATGAAGTTGATGCCTTTCTAACCTGGAGGTCAAGGCACAGGCCACTCTGCTCCACTGCTCCACAACTGGAGGGTGGTGTCTCCAGTTGGCCAGCATCTCCCTTGCTGTCTTCCAATATGGTGGAGTGGGAAAGCAGCGCGCACAAGCCAGTAGCCACACCTCAAACAGCACTGCCATCAATTTCTCTGCCAGTTTCTCTGCCACCCCAACTGACAGAGCACAAAACATTATGGGATTATTGATAGTAGTAATCAACATTAAGAAATAAATAGAGCAAGGAGATCTGTGGCACAGGACAAGGCCTACCTCCAACTGTGGGCGGGGCAAGTAATGTGTCGTTGATGCGAAGCAGGAAGAGCAGCAACACCTCCCAGGTTTCCCTCACCATGGAAACAGACTCGCGTGCCAATTTCTGGACTGTAGTCAGAACTTGCTGGCAAAGCCTGATGTGGTTCAGACTGTGCTGTTCAGGCCTGGAGGGAGACATGGAGTGTTTGCAGTGAGGGGATAGGGAGGAAACCAGAGACAGAAAAGCAATCAGAGAGAAAGTTTAGAGAAAACAGGAGGCAGTATAAGTAACATTAGTAGTCAGAGATTTGTGTAGGATGACTGTTAGTACTGCAGACAAAAACAAATGAATACACTATGCACCAAGTATACATTTAAACATAAAAACTACAGCTAATGGGAGATAAAAGCTCATCTGTGAGCATTTCTGACATACCTTGGTACAAAGACATTGTAGAGATGTTTGAGGATGGTCTGGACATACATATTGGGCTCCTTGACCACAGGCTGAGGCATCGAGTACCTGGGCGACACCAGGGCCATCATCCAGTCTGTATACACATCCACGCACAGCTTAACTGTGTCCCCCTCTAGGGGGAGGGTGAGGCCATAACACAGCACCTCCATGGTCCATTTCACCTAGGAACCAAACCATTTTCATTAATCTATGTGAACGGTTTTAAATTGACAGTTCCTGGTTTATTTTGTGTAGCACATTGCTGTTGATGAGTCACGTGTCCCACTGCACATGACAGAGAGAATGACAGTTGTCAAAACATCATTTCAATAGTGTCATATTCTGCAAGAGCTGCCATTGTTTTCATCCAATACTGTACCGTAATGTCATGTGAGTAGCAGCCTAGCATATCTGATTTAGTGTTTCATAACAAGGCAAGCCAAAGGTTTAGGGTAAGAGGATGATGGCAATAAAACGCATCTCTCTACCTTGTTTCTTTGCTCTTTCTGAATCAAAAACAGACCGAATATTTAAAAGGCACATGATGAATGAAAACCAGATCATTATTCTACAGTCAATGTTACATTTAAACATTAATGTACATGTATCAAAGATGGGGGATGTCCCAATCATGTTTTCTTGTCTAACATCCTGATCCACATATGTTCAGTATCAGTCCAATGCAAGATTTTATTTTCATGTATTTGTCCTACATATACAGCCACACACTTAACCCAAAGCCAGCCTTCATTAAAAGTCTGCATAGCAGCTCTTAGTTGACAGTTTCCTGCAATATTCTGTATAATCTCCTACAGTGTTTTGTATAAGACAAGGGAGAATCGGTGTGGATCAGTAGTGGCAGGAAGGTTTATCCAAGCTTTATCAGTATCCTGAAGAGTTCAAAGCCACAGCAGCACTTCACATACATCCTGCACCTGAGAAATATTACTGAAGTATTTTTAACTCAACACAGCTCTTCTCACATCCCTTCCTGAAACATGCTGTCATATCATTAATTGAAACTCCTGGCTCACTGTGAGCTCTGTGGTTCACTTGCTCACAACTGTGCGTGTTTTATGTCAGCACAACGAGACTTTATTTTTTTTGACAGGTGGAGTATGCGGAGCATGCAAACAAAAGGATTAGAAATTGGTCTGGTTTTTTATAGCTGATACCAAACACCACTTGAATCAGACTTGGTCCTGATCCTACAGAAAGGCTCGGGACATCCCTATGAAACACACTGATATTGTTGATCACTGAATATACAATGTGTGGCCTCAGAGGTTTTAACATCAAGAAATAGCCATTTACAAAGTACTTTTCTTGCATAATCCACACAAAACAAAAAGAGAAAATAAACATATATACAGTATAGACACAACATACTCAGAGGCAACCAAACTGTGTTCATTTTCATTAACATGGAAGGTGAAGTGAAGGGGGAACTGTATCAACTGCATTAAGTGTGGAATGGAGTGTTCTGTTTCAGACCTAAGCCTCCTGCAAAGATAGGAGAAGCTATGTCTGTAACACTTCATTAGTCACGCCTATGCTAGAGTAGCATAACCAAAGATACTCCTGAGTAAAAAACATATGACAGCCCAACTAGGTTTTTCCTGGTGGCACATAAATGGACTTTGAGAGCAAGGGGGGGGGGGGGGGTG
>JAPZEA010000002.1:7125772-7130996 GCA_029783685.1 Heniochus monoceros | reverse complement strand
TTCTTTTATGTTTATACCCTGTATCTATGTTCATGCTGCCTGCTCGCATGTGTGTGTGTGTGTGTGTGTGTGTGTGTGTGTCCATGTGTGTGTTGGAAGATGAAGGGGGGGGGTGGCTGCTGTCAAGTGGCACACCAGGCTTCAGAGACGCACACGCTAAGAGTGTTAATGAGCTCACACACACACATGCACAAATCGCTGCGAGGTAGTAGATTAGGTCCCAGTGGGGGCCAGTGACACCGATTCAACAGCTGGTAGATGTGTAATGTGCATACAGACGCACACACACCACGTCCCCGTTTCATCAGAAGAGCGAGGCTCTGGCTCGACAACAGAGGCTTTGGTTCAAAGGTCTGAGCTCGACAGAGAAAATGGACGGTGGAGAAATGCGACCGGGGTAAGTGGCCCCGGCCAAACTGCGATTACCGCACAGGCTCTGAGCCTGCCCGGCCCCTGGCTGGCTGACGGCAGCTGGCGTCACCACCGTCCAAACTTAAGAGACTCATATCCAGGATAAGGACTTGATTTTTCAAATATCTGAAAATCTTAATTAATCTCACATGAGACGCTGCTTTCCGGTGCTGTGAAGTGTTTGGCAAGCAATTGACAAATTAGTCTTTGCACAAGCCTGCAGAGGGCTGTTAGTTTTTTTTTTATAGTTTTCTTATTAAACTTGAAGAGTTTCTGGAAGCCCCCCATGTAATGTCTACGCTAACTCAGCCCTACAGCTTATATGCGGTGCTGGAAATGAAACACCAGCCAAATTCTGCGAAAATTCTTAATTAATCGACAGGAAATGTGAGTCTTAGTCTGGGAATCATTACAATTCTTATTCTGATGTTAATATTTGTGAAAAATAATAATCACTAATAACTGAAGCACCATGATCACACGAAGAATCTTATTTTGTTCTAATCTCCCTAAAAAAAACTGGTATTCAATCACTAGATTCCTTCCAAGGGGCCACCTGATGTAACACTTTGCCAATATTCCCCTTTTATTAAAAATCAAATATCTGCCAGGCTACGTTGTCTCCCTCTGATATGATGTATGTTCCTCCTTGACCGAAGCAGCAAATACGCTTTTATCATTGTTATTTTTCTATCAGATGTCTGACCAGAGAAATCACTCCAGCTCAGCGTGGCAGAATATTACACAGCACCTTCAGAGGTGTCAAGTCTGTAAAACCTGCAATGAAGCCTCGCCGAGCCTGCCTGAAGGAGCTCGTACAATTTGATTAGTCTGGCTCTGTGTGAAGAGCTTCAGTGTCTCAAGATGCTTTGAATGTTGATTCAGAAGCTTTTCCACCCTTGACATGAAGATTCTCGGGAAAACACTGAATTCAAAGCGAGACTGTGTCACTTATGCTGAACAGTGGCCACTGGGTCCTGTCTGGAGTCTGTCAATTGAGCTTTTTGGCCACTTGAGGGCAGCAGAACAAACTACAGCTGCAGGGCAACGTTAGCATTCATTTGGAGCCGTGATTCTGGCCACCTGATGAATGTTACTCGAATATTCACTCTCATTTTAGCTTTGTTTTGGTCTCCGCCATTGTGCATAAGTTTTTTTTTCACAGCAGCAGCTGGAAATGGTGCAGATGAGAGTGATGTTTGCACGGCTGAAATCCAAAACAAAGAGCTAAAAGGGGCTAAAATGCTCCATAGAGGTGGGGGGAACGGAAGGAAGGAAGGAAGTGATGATAACTCCCTGTGATCTGCACGTGTAACACTGCTTAGCGCAGCGTTAAAGACACCATCATTACAGGACCTTGAGTGATGGAGTTGTGTTTTACTTCCATGAATGTCTGTCTGTACATGATGAACTGCAGCGCAACAACAGGACACGCAGAGCAGAGTCAAGTCTCTGAACTGGATAAGTTTGTTGAGTACAGCAGTCGTAGCAACTTGAGCTGAGCGTGTTAAATCAAGGTGTGTTTTATTGCTTATGAGTCAATGTTTCATTTGCTGGAAGATTGTGTTACTTACTCCTGCAGATATTTTCAGTCTCACTTTAATGGTAAAATGTAAACAACTTAATATCAGTGAAATATTGTATTTCTGCAGATTTAGTCGAGAAACACTGTGTCATTATCGCTGCTTGAACTGTATTATTCCAAACGCCACTTACAGCGCTCTCTATGCTGCGGGCCGTCTCTCCGAACAGCTCCGACTTGGGGTCCTCCATCTCGGGGGTGTAGAAAATCTCCTGGCCCTCCACCTGGTCCAGATGCAGGAAGCCGCTGAACCTCATGGTGGCTGGAGGGAGAGGAAGAACACGTGATGCTGAAACGCCATAGCTCAAGCCTTCGTCTATCACTCAGTTCCCGCTGCCTTCACACAAGTGCTCATTCTGAGGTCGTGCCAGTTGTGGGTTAGTGATGGATTGTGTGTTTGTGTGTGTTTGACAAGGGGAGGTTAGTGAGTTTGTTGCTGATTGCGTGTGGGTTTAAAGAGGGCTGGAGTTTGGCTATTAAAGGAGGACGTAGCGGTGGTGGGAGAGGTGGACTGTGAGATATGAGAGAATGGAGGAACGAGGAATAAGGGAAGGTGGAAAAATGGGCCGGTTTTACCAGACCGAGACTCGTCCCAAAAGCCGGCGGAGACACGGAGGGCTGGGTAAAAAGACAACAAGTTAGACACACAAACACGTGAGGGAAAAACAACACACACACACCGAAGAGGAAACAGCTCAAAAGTGCCTTCTTCAGCAAAGAGAAAGCCACCCTGTCCGACCTTGGGGGTTATGTTGTCCAACATTTATCTACTCTCTTTACGCTTTCTTCATACTGCCGCCAGAGAGGAGAGGGCTTGAAATAAAGCTCAAAGCAGAGGCGATTCGTGTGTGTGTGTGTGTGTGTGTGTGTGTGTGTGTGTGTGAGGTGAAGAACAGAGGAGCATGCGAGGCGCTGATGCCGGGCTTCCACGCCGCTCGTAATCAGCAGAACAAATTGCCCAAATCAATCATGGCTGCCCCTGCCTGAGCAACGCCAGGGAGAACGAGAACAGCACTTGTATGATTATCGTGAAAGATAGCCGTAATTGTCTCTTTAATGCCGCCAGACCGGTGACTGACACAGCCTGGTTAAAATTGCATGAAAAGGACAGCAGACACCGCCGACTCGCGCCCGCCCCGCTCACGTTCGCCCTGTCTCCCCTCGCTTTTACAGTACTTTCACGGGCAGCACACATCGATTCAGATGTGACGGCGGCCATAAAATAGAGGCAAATGGGCGAGGTTTGGCCGATAAGACGGAGGGGGAAGGAAGAAAGAGAGAGGGGGGTGGCGAGGGTGATCTGGCTTTTAATCTGCAAAGAAGACAAACATCAGAGAGGGTGATTTTCCGGCCCACTGCTGTGACGGACGTAAAGAGAGAAAGAAAGAGCGATAAAAGGATGGACAAAGCTATTTGACTATCAGATTCTAGTGAACTGTAAAACCTAATGGATTTGTCAGACTTCCATTGGCATATGGAAGCGTTTACAGTAGCTGTAGGTCAGCGTGCCATAAACTTTCACATGAGCAAACGCTGGTCATTACCTTTGATGTCGTACGAACGGCGCTGCCTTGTTTAAACGTAACATATGGAGGGCCTGCAGTGATTGTTTCAGGCTAGCACATTCGGAGCCAATGTTGCACTGAAGCCTTTGTGGCCACAGAGCTCTCAGAGATCATCTCAATACAAATAAACCTGAAACTATCTCCAGGCTGAACACTACTTCTGCTAAGTGATAAAAATACATTCTTAACCAAGGCTGACATCCACTGTGAAGCTTTACAACAGAACACAAACAGGGTTTGATAGATCTCGAGTGTGCGGACTGAACTCAGCCTTGAGCTGAGTTTCAGCACCATTTGATGTCTCAATAACGTGAAGATTGGAACAGCGAACAATTAGTCCGTCTCATTTTGAGACGGCCGGGCGCGCGTCAATAAATTGGACGGCGCAATGAGACGGCGGCGGCCGATGGATGTTCTAGCATGAGGGACGTGTCATTTCACTTCTAATGAGCGGAGGACCGGCTAAGCCCTCCTTCAGGAGAAAAAAGATCCAGCAGATTGATAGTGCCGTCTGCTTTTATTGGTAACACTTGAGCTGAATGAAGTATTGATCACTGGTGTGCTGTCATTGTTGGCTGAGATAAATATTTACAGGATTTAGCAGATTTGTTACAACTGTTATCTTTCGGCTAAAACCTGTTGCAGGCGGGTTATATGACACATGCTTCTACGGTCGCAGAGATTCGCGGCCAAATGTCATCAAATCCAACCTCGACAGATGTGGCGTTGCATGTTTCACTTCTGTTTGGCTACAAATTCTGTGAAAGAAATAAATGGCTGAAGACTACTGAAGGCCAAAGGTGGCTCCACATCTCAGATCATGTTGTGGATCGTGTCGCGGCAAACTCTGCTGGCTTACTGGAAGGCTTTGGGACCTTCAACACGCCAGAAAAGCAACTCGGCGCGCTAATTTGTGGCCTCAGCTCTTTCAAGTCATGACCTGCAGCTCCCACGGGAGCCGGAGAGAATCCCTCCTTTCACAATCAGTCAGACTAACACCGCTGGGACAAATAGGGAGCAGATTTCAACTGAGGGATGGAGGGAGAGAGAGATAGAGAAGCAAAGGGGAGAAAGAAGCCCTTTATCTTTATGAACCGAGTCTGGCAGAAGGCACTGATTGGTACAACAGCGCTCGTCGGCCTCTGGTAGTCTCTCGACTCTCTCCCCGCTCAACTCCAGAGAGAAATGAACTGATGCAAGACTGGATTGAGATTGACTGAGCTGAGGCAGAGAAAAGAGTGAGATATAGCTCAAGAGGGAGATACCCAACAGTAGCACTGACTGATAAAGAGAAGAATGTGTGTGAGGGGGAGTGAACAGAAGGTGAGGTGGGAGATTAAAAGGAACAGAAAGAGGTTGAAGGAAGACAGAGAAGCCAAGAATAGAGACACTGATGGTTATTTACAAACCAAGACACGGGGGCCCTAAAATGTGATGTTGACTCTTGTATCAAACCGAACTTGATTCAAAATTCTGGAGGAAAACTAGAGAAAGTGAAACTCACTGGGGATCAGGCGCGGTACGACTAACATCAGAGTCAGACTGTCAAGTTTGGTAAAATTCATAAATCTGGATTACTGAGGTCAGATGTAACGTTTCACTGTTTGTGTATGTCTATTTTTTTCATTTCCTGCCACCTGCCAATATGATCATTTACATACGAGGG
>JAPZEA010000002.1:6657290-6668118 GCA_029783685.1 Heniochus monoceros | reverse complement strand
ACATATACATTTTTTTACCAACACAAACGGGTTTATTAGTAATTCCATTGCACAGAAGCTGTCTGAAATCAACTGAACATTTTCCAAATTTCATTCAGAAAACCAGTAACTGTGTTATGACCAGTTTTGATGTTAGGCCACACCCAGTCTTGGCTTTATTATTCATTCCATTGAGAGTGTTTATTTGTCTGTGTACTGACCAATGAGGCTTAAAAGGTCTTGGCAAGGGGGGGGGGATAATAAAAAAGTTTGAAATGGTTTAACATCCGTCATAGCAGACTTTGGTGCTTCTGTTGTCAGAGCTGCAGATATTGGCCTGCTAACTATGCTTACCAGGGTTTTTAAGCATTATAGTGTGGGAGTTGTGGTCTGTTAAAGCTTGAAATGTCTGACCTTTAGAAGACACACCATCTGATGAACTGGGATCAAGCTGCCACCATTATCTGTTATTTTGCTATATCTCTCATAAACCGCCTTGTGAGAATCTGCAAACATAGGAAGAGGAGGAACAGAAACATAGCAGTTGCATAATTACTGTATGTGTGAGATGACGTGCTGTATTTATTGTAGATGTTTGCAAAATTGACTTTAATATCCCACATTAGTGCATCAGTGTTGTCCGCAGCACTATGCACAAGTGGTGTGTGTGATGTGTGTTGGTGGATGTGGCTTCAAATAGCCTAACAAGCCTTTCCTCCTACGATTTGGTGCCCTGCAGATCACTGCAGACGTGCACATCACGAGCTGCCAAACATTTACATGTTGATACTCAATAAACCACAGGCCCCCTCAGTAAGTTAGAGAATGGGTCTCGCTAACAGATATTCCATCCCTGCAGAACTTCTTAGCAAGAGTGAAACCTGAAAATAGACCGTCATGTCATCTTCCCACTGCTCTGACTTCAGAAAAGGGGAATCATAATGAAACTAGAATGCACTCAGACTCAGAAGGCCAAGCTAATGACTTGTTGTTCCATTATTCACCGCAGCTCTGCAATAAACGAGAAGACTAAAGAGAAAGTGGCCATCAAGAAGCTACACAGGCCCTTCCAGTCAGAGATCTTTGCTAAGAGGGCCTACAGAGAGCTCCGCCTGCTCAAACACATGAAGCATGAAAATGTGAGTGGACTTATGCCAACATGTCTCCTACTTCCCTTAACAGACTGTAGTTTTAACGTGTTTGCGGCCTTTATATTCGTCACCTTGCTCTTTCATTCCAACTAGGTGATAGGACTTCTTGATGTGTTTACACCTGCCTCGAGCCTCGATGACATCCAGGACTTGTGAGTATTTCTCACCATGTTAGCAAAGCCCTTAGGCAGAGACAGGCAGCGCCTCTGATGACATGCAGGTTTAGTATTCACCTGAGGAAATGTCTGCACAGCATTCGGGAACAAGGATTGCTCTGTATTTATGGGATTAACAGTAGGTCAGTTTCCATAGTGGTGAGAGAAATTATTGTTTCTCCTCTCACTTTTCTGACTGGAGTGTATCAGATTACTGTGTCGGACGTAAAGGCCCACTATAATGTCATACAGCATGTGGCCAAATGTTTTTGGACACCTGGCTATTAAACCCATTTGTAAATGCTGAACATGTGACTCTAAACCCATGGATGTTAATATGCTGTGGACTAAAATATAATTGTATGCTGCAGCTTTGAGACATCCTGCAAATTTAACTAAGATTTCTGTGATGTTATTTCATCGCATATGCTGGCAG
The DNA here is from genome assembly GCA_029783685.1 of Heniochus monoceros. Taxonomy (NCBI): domain Eukaryota; kingdom Metazoa; phylum Chordata; class Actinopteri; order Chaetodontiformes; family Chaetodontidae; genus Heniochus; species Heniochus monoceros. The sequence goes on along the minus strand of JAPZEA010000002.1, from coordinate 6,666,397 downwards.
AAAGTTGCGTCCACATACTTTTGGCCACACAGTGTATGCATATTGCTTGCAGTGAAGAATAAGGTGGGTGACACAGTAATGAGCGTTTTATATATAGACAAAAACCTACAAATCAAGTGAGAACTGGAGGTCTGGATGAAGGAACTCTAATGTGGAAAAATAAGCCAGTCATAAAACTGAGCAGGTTAGTTAATGATGTAATAATGTAAGCAATGTGACAGCGAGCTGAAGTTATCTGTGCTAAATATTTATTTTAGCCTGATGTGGATTTCAAATAAAAAAAAGATGCATTTGTGGCTCCAGACAGTCACTGTGGTTTTCAGTGAGGGTTGTTCAGAAACTGCTCTCTTCAGAGTGAAAATTAATGTTTTTTAAATATGAAAACACTTGAAAATAAAACATTTATTACAAATAAGTGTTTGAATGTTTTTAAATGAATGATTCGATCAATGATTTTATTGTGACTAACTTTAATGTGCTGTAAGATAATTACGCTGGACTACAAACTTAGACTTTTGCAGCAGCAAATAAGGAGGATACTGCAAAGAGGATTCATATATTGAAGGTTGTAGAGTATAAATGCAAGTGTTACATAAATATAAACAAGAAGCCTAAGCTCCTTAATTAAAGTATGAAAAGGCAAGGATTACAGCATTAACAGGGTGTGGAGAATGACAGCAGACAGCAAAGGACAGCTTTATGTTGCGTATCAGCTGTGATCTTGACTCAGTAGTGTAATGTATAGTTCTGGAGGCGACAGTGGCTCAGTCTCAAGGTGACTAATAAAGAAATGATTATTATATAGTGTGTATAACTGTATAATATTTGGACTGTTCAATACTGTCCATCTCTTTCCGTTCCTTCTCTTGCTCTGCCCTCTCTCCCTCTCTTTTTCTCAGCTACCTGGTGATGCCTTACATGTTTACTGACCTGTCGAAGGTGCGAGGTCACCTCTCAGAAGACAAAGTCCAGTTTCTCGTCTACCAGATGCTCTGTGGACTCAGGGTGAGCCGGGGAGGCCTGCCTCGCAGGAACATACACTATTTATCATGAAGCATCATGAAAACAGGAAGTATAACTAGAACTACTTAAAACCTCACTGAGTACGGGCCAAGGTAAACACAGTCATGCCAGAGTTATATACTGTGTGTTATACAAAATGGTCTGCATTTGATTACATATAGAGTATACATATAATGAAGGGTACAGTGGAGCCTTTTGTGCCTTAAATAAGTTATCATAACACAAGCTCATGATGAATTTTATTTGATTATAGGATAGTAGAGAGATATTAAAGGTTATTTGAAAAAAGTGGAAAAAAAACTTGTAAATAAGTATTTAATAATAAATAATAATAACTGAGAGATTGTATGGCATATGTGCAAACTTTATTTAATAAGAGCTGTCGGGTGAGCTCATAGAGCCAGCATGCATACTAATAAGTCCAACATGTAAACAGGCATATTAAAAACACACAAAATACCATCAATAAATACCATATACATACCCTGAATGTCTTCTGCCTGCACTGTCTCTCCCTTTCTGCAGTATATTCACAAGGCTGGGATCATCCACAGGGTGAGTACAAGTCAAATGTCATTGCAGAGAGCTTAGGTTAAAAAACTGCTTTATTCAGGCTGTTATTAAGAAATGATAATGTCTGCAGTGGTTTTGGACTGCACGTTATTCTGCCCCAGACAGCAGACGTGCGCTTCTTCCCGAACTACGCGGAGACGTGGGAATGTTGGTTTTGTCATTGTTACTGAGTCAGATCAAACTCTGCCCCAACAGGTAGGATGAGCTGACTCTTTGATGTCTCACTGCGTGTCTGGAGATGTTAGGCCACACCCTCAGCACCAGTGCCAAGGCTGTGGGTGTGTTGGTGCACAAGGGGAAGGTGGTGTCAGGCAGATATGAGTGGATTTTTAGCGCTGCGGCACCCAAGGACATTTCAGCGGCTCTATTAATGCAGACTCATGTTGCCGAAAATAACACAAACATTACTTCTAATTCTAGTCATTGTTTGACATATAGTAGTAGTTTGTGCAGGATTTCAACCTGCAAGATCTGCTGTTAAATCTACTCTTTTCTTGTTTTTCCTTGCAAGAAAATAGTAGATTTACAGCTGCTCTGTGCACACATTTACTAGGCAATGTAGCTATTTTTTTTAACATGTTTTGATCATAACATTTATTGATTATGCTAATTATTGACTAAGCTATCAGTGTGTGTTGGTTGAGTGCTGAATGTTTGTGAGATCAGCTGACTGTGTGTTAACGTGTGTTTAGACTGTAGAAAGCATGATCGTGCACACTGTGATTCAGCCCTCCTCTGTTAAAGTGTTACCCTGCTTTTGCTCTTGTGTTCACTAAAGGTGTTAAGGTGTTATCAACAGTCACTGACAGTGCCACACTTATCACACGTTATGTCACAGTATTTTATGAATGACTCTGCAGAAATGCTGCAGTGAGTCTTATAGTCAGCTTATAGTTGAGTCACAGCTTTGAATCCCTGTTTAAAACTCCCGTAGTTGCACTGAGGCGAACAGCTGAGCCGCGTTAGGCCGCAGGGACTACCAGTACTAAGTCCTGGTTTTGATACAGGGCAGTACAAACACTATCATTTTCTGTTAATCACTATGTGCAATGAGTAACCATCACTCGGCTCATTTTCTTTTACAGGATCTTAAGCCTGGAAACTTGGCTGTTAACCAAGACTGTGAACTGAAGGTTTGTACCTTGAAGGATTACACTTGGAAAACATAAACCTTAAATGAGAGGGCTGCTGCGACAGCCAGTGCAGAAACAGATGTGATAGAATACAGGATATATGCTGTAAAATTACCAACATACAGGAAATATACTGGTATAGCCAGTGCACTTGTTCCAGATTGTGATTGGTTCCTTTGCCTCCGATGCAGATCCTGGACTTCGGCCTGGCTCGCAGTACTGACGCAGAGATGACGGGCTACGTGGTGACCCGTTGGTACCGGGCGCCTGAGGTCATTCTGAACTGGATGCACTACACCCATACTGGCAAGACAATCGTAGCTGTTACATATTCCTACCTCCGTCCTTGCTGTTGTCTCAGTTCTGAGTCGGCCTGTCGGTGCTGTAACTGTAACTGTTTGCTGTTTGTCGTGTGAAAACATCCTAACTCCGCTCACGTCTTTCAGGAGTGGCTTGTATGCTACTTTATGGGTCAGGAGTTTTTTTAGAATCCTGTCGTCGGTGCATGACATTTGAAGTAGCATCGGTGTCATTGTGACAGTAAATCCTTTTTCTCTTAATCTGTTAGCAGTTGAGGCAGATGCGTCTGACAGCAGCCTGATAGTGCTGAGACTGGGTGACAGAGCTGTCACTGCAATGAACCTGACTTTAGTGGGATTTATATTTCTGTAGGAGATGGTGCTTTTTCATTTTGTACACAGCATCTACAGAATGGATTGTGTCATAGAAAGCAACTCTGGCAAGTTTACACTCTTCATAGGATTGTATTACTCACCAAGTTTTCTCTCTCTCTCTCTCTCTCTCTCTCTCTCTCTCTCTCTCTCTCTCTCTCTCTCTCTCATGAATAGGAACTTTGCTCTGGCATATCAATGTACTGTTGCACTGAGCTAAACTTCAAACACTCGTAGTGATGTGCGTTCTGCTCAGGTTCTTACTCATGTTTTTTGCCTTTGGTGTTTATTCTAGTGGACATCTGGTCTGTGGGCTGTATCATGGCAGAAATGATCAACGGAAAAACCCTCTTCAAAGGAAAAGACTGTATCTTTTCATCTGCTTTGCCCGTTCACTGGACTTTTGCAGCCTGTGTAATGCAAAATAATGGCACAGGTTTCAGTATACAGAAATGGAAATGAACTGTATGATTCCGATCAATTTTTAGTATCGCTTATGAAATTATCGTAATAATAAATGTGATTGAAAGCCACTTGATTAAACAGTTTTATGATGATGACAGGCGCTGTAAATCAGAAAAGGCAGTTAAAGGATATTACAAGCAGCAAAAGCCACACATTTCCTCAGGCGGCATCCAGTGCAGGGACTCCTACACTATATTACATTACATATTGCTTTTTCTGCATGTTTTGCTTTCAATATTGTTCTTTGCACCTGATGCACTTTACTGATTTACAGCGCCGACCAGCAAATAAAGCTGCCACTGTTTCATCACGTGCCTTTCAGTTTACCTCATTATTCTGTCTTATGGACGTGCTTTGAAACCCTACTTTCCACTGCCTCCGAGTCGACGCTTGCTTATTGAACTGTGGAACATCCCAGGTTTAAAGATCCTTGATTGTGACCCCTGTGTTACCAGACATGGACCAGCTGACTCAGATCATGAAAGTGACTGGAGTACCTGGACCCGAGTTCATCCAGAAGCTGGACAGTCTAGAGGTGGGACAAATTGTACATTACATGTACATGTATATCATGAAAGTACAGTTTGACTGGGATGATTTTTTAAAATCACTTATCCCAGTGGCTGATATTTTACCAGTATTCACCAACTTTAAAGCTGTCAAATTTTATTTGGAACACAGTACACTAAATCCATCACTGAAACCCATGAAGCAGCCCTCAGAGGTTGCAGTATACATTACATCCAACAATAACAACACACTGCAGATTTTGCCATTCTTTAAACTTGACCAGTAGTGGGAGTGAAAGTATAAAACTTGTCCTGAGGGTGGCACCAGAGGAGCAGTCAGGGCATCAACAAAAACATGCTGCAGGAAGGGCTAATAGAAAATCAAGTTATTAAAGACATGGAAAGTAATCATATGAATATGAATTTAATCCACAGGGCACCTCATTTAGCAGCTTAAACGCGTCTTTAACAGTCAGTCGATCTGAAATAAGACTACCTCTTCAGTAATTTCTTAGAAAGCCAAGTAACAAGGACTCAATGATGATTGTATTTATTATTGTCACACAATACTAACACAAAAAATGAATGGAATGACATGTGCACCAACACGAACTTATTGTTTACCTGCATGTTTCATGTGCCTGTGCACTATAATGGATGAGATGCTTTTCTTTTCTGTTCCTGTTTTCACACTTTTTATTTGATTCTTGGATGGATTCGTGGATTCTAGTAGTTGCCTTTGGTTAGTGTACTAAGAAGCGTACGAGGAAGTTCAGTCATGGTCTTACCACTTCACATGCAGCACTGAAATGTGTTTTTCAGTGATTTTTTTGCTGATAAACCACTGCATTGCTCAGTGTTGTGGACAGTAATTGGGACAGTTTAGTGATAAGAGGCTCAGTGGTACAGTTAGCTTCATTTATATCATGTTTGCAAAAGAATATCTTTTAACCTCAACAAAGTAAATTAGATGATTGAATGATTCATTGACTTTTACAGGAACCTTTATCATGTGCTGACTCAAACAGGTGTCATTTATACATAAGCAAACAGCTAACACTCAACTGATGATTTGAGAAATGTAGTTTAAGTGATCAGTTAAAATGCATATATATGGAATCATTTTAATCCATGTCCACAGGTGAAATATAAAATAGTGTTCTGTATGTCTGTAAAATCAAACAGACGAGCCGTAACAGTATGAGCTGTTGCTTGGATTTGCGGTCTCGTTGAATTTGCTTTTGATGCCTAACTTTATCTCTCTTTCATCTGTAAACAGGCCAAAAATTACGTGAAGGCCCTTCCTCGCTATCCCAGAAAAGATTTCTCAACGTTGTTCCCCAGAGCCAGTGCAAAGGGTGAGTTCAGCCACAGCCTGCTTAGGCTTGATGAGCCCAGAGCTTTTTATTTTTACCTGTGTAACACACCTGAATACATTGAGTATGAGTCCGGTCTTTTACTGCTGTCCACAGTCTGTTACTGCTGCTCCACCGTAGCTGTTGTAGATCAAACATTTGTTGTTGAACTAATCATCTGTTTCATTTGCTTCTAAAGTTCATTTTAACTCTTTTTTTTTTAATCTCTGAATTATGTAACACCATAATAACTCTCTGTACTGTGTTCATGAAAGCTTTTCCACTTACAGCTGTAAACAAGCGGTGTCAGGCAGGTCAAGGACAGGAGAAACTGGTACAGTCTGTGTATCTGGCAGCAGCACAATTTCTTCTTTTTTGTATGTTTTCGAATCAGCCTCAATTGTTACATTAAATAGGTATAAAACAAATAGTACTATGTTTCCTTAGGACTTGTAATCTAAGCATTTCCGTCTGAAAAGCTTGCAGCAACCTATAATATGGCTAATGTCAGTAAAATGTTTTAGACATTGGCTGACGTACAGTTTGATGGTTGTATTGTTTGCCCAAATTGCTGCGTCATTCCGTACCTCTGACCGTTCGCAGGTATCGACCTGCTGGAGAAGATGCTGGTTCTGGACGGAGACGAGAGGCCCACAGCTGAACTAGCTCTGGAGCATCCATATTTCGACAGCCTGAGGGACCCAGACGACTTCCCTGAGCCAATGCCATACGACGACAGCCATGATAACGCCACACTGTCCCTGGATGAGTGGAAGCGTATGTGAAAAACGATAAGCAATCATTATTGAAAGAAGTTGCCATAATGTAATGTGCAGATTTGAGTAGTGTATACAGAGACTGCTTATATAGTCATTGACAGATCTCACAGAATCAGTATTATAAGAATATCAATTATAGTCTCATTTGTACACAGTAATTTCACAAATTTCTCAGAAAAGAGGCTTTTTTCAAGTCTTCAATGTGTTAGATGATTTATAACTACACACACTTTGAGTTGCAGGGCTTCTGTTAATGTGCTAATTAATAATTCATGTTAAAATGCCATGCAGTCTGCCTTTAATGACTTTCTATTTTAATTATTATTGGAGCTGTGGACATGCTGCACTTGCAGAAAACAAATGGTCTTCCCCTTCTGCCCACAGGGTTATGTTTCAGAGAGGTGAAAAGCTTTGTGCCGTTCCCACGGCGGGACTCCAAGAGGAAAAACACCCTGACTATGTCTCCATGACCCCATGAATGCCTCGTAACTACTGATGCCCCAACCTACACAGCATACAGCCAATGGTGCCCTTGTATATTCCAACCATGGATTTACTCTATTTCTTTTAGCCTGGATATGTTTAGATATTGAATCTGTGTTCAGAGAGCGAAAACTGACACCTTTTTTTTTTTTTAAGTGATGTGCAATTGTTTCTTAAGTACAGATTGCTCTTCATGTTGCACATTCCCTATCAGTGCACTGCAGATTTACTGTTACCACATGTCACAGGGTTTACTGTAAAATTTATTGTAATATTGTTTTCCAATTAAACAATAAGACAGGACGTCTATGAGGGTTTATTTTTTTGCAACAAATAGTAAATGTTGCTGCCAAAGACAGACTACAACAAAAGATTCTAGTCGAATGTATAGCCAGTTAAAATCTTTTGTCATTAAAATTAGTGCAGTCTTGAGGTGAAAACAGGCTCTTTATATATTGTTGATTCAATAAGAAAGGTCTGTGTTTTGCCAATGAATGCCCTGAAGACACCCGACCAACAAATCCCCAGAAGATTAAAAGTTACTGTGTGAATGTGCACTATGTCACCAGTCTCAGCTGGAACACATGGCCATGACGCTGTGGAGCCACTTTGTGGTTCCATACTTCACACAATTTTAAGCCCAACTCTTGTAGATTGTTCCAGCATGTGGCAGCTTTTGAATATGTACCTGACTGGCTTGGTACGTTTAGAGGCTGCTGTGTGATGTATAATATTGCACAGAGGTCATTCATTTGAGTTAAGGTGATTCTGTATAATTCATTGTGTCATCTGTTTTGATTGGGGGATGTATTGCTGCACATGAGACTCATTTTAACCATGTAATACAAATATGATGACAGTCTGTTGCTTTTACCCTGAGTATGTGAGTGTGTGTGCATGTGTGTACAAGAATAGAATAAACAATTCAATCCATGAGCCTGCATGTGTTTGCACATGTTTTGTGTACATGAGTTGACAGGACAGGTATCAGGTTTTTACTCCAATGACAACCGTCCAGACACAGTTCAGAGCGCTGCTTTGAAAGGGCTGATTTGGATTAAAAACAAGACATTTAGAGTGCATGAAGCTGTGCTAAGATCAACACAGACTGTGATCTGTCATTGACCCTGTTAAGTGGCTTGCGCGCGAAAATCATGGCTTGGTGACGTCAAGGGGGCGGGATAAACTGGTATCAATCTGCTGTTATCAAGGTAACCCACAGGCTACCATAAAAGCGGAAGTGGGACATTTTGCTATCAAACTAAAACAATAATTTTGAATAACGACATCTCCTTTTGTTCAACTATGTGATACATGAAGATTGAAAGTCTCGCTTTAAAAGTAACACATTGTTTCAAAGGCATTTCTCTCATAATGTTCCAGAGAAGGTAACGAGAAAATTAAGTCTACAAATTACTGCATCATTACAAAACAAATCAGACAAATGAAAAAATGTAACATTAAATGTCCTATGGTTGGCTGTAACAAGAGCAAACATCCCCAGAAAATGGCGTGTTACAGCAGGAAATGTTAAGATAACAGAGAAAATACTATTTAAAAGCCGTGATTAAAATTCTTCAGGCAAGAATATATTAAATATAGATGCAGTTAAGCCATTCACAACACACATATTTGTAAAGAAAAAGTGTGGGAACGAGTATCTGAATTTTGTGGCCCACCAAACACCTGGACCGTCCTATATGTAATACTGCTCAACTCAACTACAGTCCTTCGTCATAAACTGAATGGCAGAGACATACTTTGAAAAGGACACAATAAATTAGTAAATAAATTCGATGTCGCGATAAATGTAGTCATTTGAGTTGTATTAGATGATTAGTGATGAAACATCGACACACTGTACGCCAAGGACTTTATTTTGAAAGATGAATCCGGAAGTGTTATGTTTGTACTTTGGCTCATTTCGATTTAGCACATACTCTGAAACCCAAATAGCTAGCCAGCTAGCCAAAGGAGGCTAGTATTTTTCCTTCTCACAAAATTGGGTCGACAGTAAGCCGTTTGTCAGATTAATAATGCAGATATACCATTTTTGTTATCTGTAAACCTTTGGTATTGACTGCTTGCCTCCCAAACGCTGTGTTGTGAAGAAACC
>JAPZEA010000002.1:6409186-6420264 GCA_029783685.1 Heniochus monoceros | reverse complement strand
GCGACAAAAGCACAGGATGTGTGGTTTGGGGGCAGGTAGAGGAGCAGGAGTGTGTGTGTGTGTGTGTGTGTGTGTGTGTGTGTGTGTGTGTGTGTGTGTGATTACAGCAGCTGCTCTTCAGCCTGGCACCACTGGATCTGTCTGCAGAGACGCAGTGAGACAGATTACACTCCGACTGACAGATAATGAGAGTCAGTGGAAACAGAATGAATGTGGAGGACAGAGTCATTAAGCTTTTACACTCTTCACGTGAGACACTGTTTACACGCAGGAATCGTTCGCTTTCATCCAATTTCAAGGATAAATTAACTGAATGTGTTTCATCAGTTTTTGCTGTGAAGAGAATCAGACAAATCGCCTTTTCCAGATGCCATTCTCAAGTTGATCATGATAAATATGTACATATGAGGCGTGGGATGTGTACGGTTGTCATGCTTTGTTATAGTGATCTTCCAGTGAGGGGATGCACTTTTAACCACGGAATGATCCTTTAAATCTCTCACTGCAACATACTGACAGATGCAGCTGCAGCTCCGACTCTGCTTTACGACACCGCCATTATTTCCTGAGTCCTGTCTCTTATCAACCTCTGTCTCCCTCCACCTCGAGACACACAGACACACACACACACACACACACACACACTCACACATTCTCTTTGTCGTTATTGACGCCCCCAAGACGCCGGAATAATCTGCCCATCCGCCTGGCTTACTGTAAAGAGATTCGCACGCATCTCCACACACACACACACACACACACACACACACACACACACACACACACACACACACACACAGAGCATGTGTCGGTGCTGTGTGATGTCAGAACATGTAGTCGGTGTCACTGTAACAGCGTGTGAGCTGTGATTAAAGAGCCTTTTCTCCGGGGAGGCGAGCTTTAAACGCTCAGCTGTGGATCGACTCCGGTCCATCTTGAGGCCGGTCAGTCTGCTTTTAGTAGCCAAGCAGTTAGTCTACTATCTGAATTTACGTTTTCAAGTCATTTAATAACTTTAAACACCAAATATTTGCCGGTTTGGCTTCTCAGATGCAGGGAATTCTTTTGAGTTTGAGCTCCAGGAGTGACGTTCATGGCTCTGTGTTTTACCTGCTGTGGTTTTTTTGACATTTATCAGCAGTCCAACCTTTTCTATTCTGTCTGTCACACACTCTGATGCTGTCCAGTCTCAACACACACACACACACACAGCATGATAACAGGGTCCAGCTCTGCCCGAAGTGTCTTATTCTGGAGGTCATTTCCTGTCCGTCTCTTTCTATATTTCTTGGACCTCACTTCTTCCTCAATGATCAGCTCCCAGAGGAGATCCCGACCATACTCGCTGTACATGTAGCAAAGCGGTCTGTGCTGTCAGCGGTGCAGACCTTAGTAATGCATGAGAAATGTATCAGCAGTCTGCTGCTAATGAGGCTGTAAATGTTCTAATTTGTTAATTATCATGATTAAAGCTGCATTAAAACTGTCCCTTTTTACACTGATGCAAAAATAATTGCATTTCTCACATTCCCTCAACAGCACTGAGAGCATTTATACAGTATTATACGGGAATCATGGCACTACCTAGATGCATCAAGAGAGTCTATGATTTAGTTTCTATTTCTTTCAATTGTAGTACACTGACTAAGTCATGCTTTAGAAAGGATCCTTTAAGTCACAAATTTACTGTTTTGATTGTGCTTTTGTTTTATTAGTCAGGGAAAAACCAATTGTTAAAAATTGAAATTTTAGCCATTAGTATGCAACAACGATGTCTTAGGTAAAGACAGCATGTCAGACCTTATGAGTACTTTGTTTCTGAGAGTTTATAAAAGAGATTTTTAATATTTTTCTTATCATTTTCTAACTTAAACCACAAGCTAGACAATACATCGTCATAGCAATGATGTATCTTCCCCAATACATATTGCAACCATAACTAATAGTTTGGTCGAACCTTGTTCAGGGGAGAACACAAATGAAGACACACATGCATGCCATGTACTGTACATAGCAGAAATACGTGCCAGTTGTAGGTGAACAAAATGCAAATAAATAGAAAAAAAACTCAACTGCCTTTAGCTGCTGGAAGAATAATTCCAAATTGGTGCTATGGAAGTACTTGGCAGAGAGACTTTTTATACAAATTACATAATGAAATAATCCTAAATCTAAGGAAAATCAGTCATCTGTATCCCAGCTGTAAAAAATTCTAAATACAACTCATGTACTGTGTATGGACCTTCTTTTCTCCCTGCTGTATGAGTGCTTATTTATCAACAGTGTTTCGTTATATAGTAATTAACTTTTTATTGCTGGAGTAGCTACTGTAGGAAGTAGCTTCGACTGTATTTTTGGATGGATATCACATTAATTGGTTACTCGCTGGTATAAAATTGTATAAATTCAATAAATGTTCTGGTTCTGAACCATTTCTGTATGCTAGTTGCTGAGTAATGTATTAACATCCTGTAGTGTTTGTCTTTATTAATAACTGTTAATAAGAAGCCTTCTGTCTGCTCACCAGCCTCATATGTCAACATCATCAACGCCAGTGTTTCTAATCGGTGAAATTCAGCAGAGCTAACATTACAATTAGCCAAACATCCATAGAAAGGCTGGGTCACGTCGCACCCAAGCCTCAACGGCCAGCTTCCTGGGTGCTGCTCGCTAAGGCTGTCGGCTTCAATTTCACACGTCATAAAGCACACTGAGCTACGGAGCAGAGGACGTCTCGACAGTGTAGCCCGGCCTTACACTGCAGCATCAGCCCGCTGCACGAAACACAAGAACTTCTAATAGTCTCACGTCACGGAATGTGGCCTCATCCTTCAGGGAAAGTAAACTTTGTTAACCCTCACCCCACTTATAGATAACACAGATACATTTTTGAACTTGAGAGATTTGAGGATTTAATGTCCTCAGTTGTGTCAGATGTCAAGCTGTGAAGTGTTGATTGCAGTGTTTGTGATATTCTGTGAATGCTATTGCGCACTGGCTGAATACTGAATATGATGGAAAGCTACAAGGCTTAAGGCCTGAGGTGGAGGAGTATCAAAGTATTAAAGAAACACCAGGAGGTCAGTTGGCTGTATTTAGTGAGAAGTGGCTGCCTGTTGGGCCCCAGTGTTTTCTTCTTAGATCGGCTTGTTAGCAGCTCTGCACCACCTGCGTCTCTGTCCAAGCTCGTGTCAAGTACACCGTGGCCCAGCTTAAAATGAGCTTGAAAGGTTCATGCTTTGTGCATGTTAGATATGGGTGTCTAAGTGGCTTCAGCAACCAATATCTGAATCCTTTTTAATACTGCTGGCCAGTCTGTGGTTCTTTTTAGTAATGACAACACTCCTGCAGAAGTGAGAGATGGTGAAAAGCACTGGGGGCAGCTATTACAGATGTAACTGTTCTTGATTTAAGTGTTGTGCACTCTGCCTAATTGAGTCTGGTGTTGTTTGTCCTGGCGGCAGGGCCACAGAGAAGATCTTGGCCCGAGCGCGGCAGCTGGTGGACGTTAAGAAGGAGGACGGCTTCTCCGCGCTGCATCTGGCCGCCCTCAACAACCACCGCGATGTGGCCGAGATCCTCATAAAGGAGGTGAGCTGAACACTGGAGCAAGTCAGAATCCTTTAAAACTGTTTTCATGCATCTTTACAGCTGCTTTTAAATTTTAAAATTGATTTTAACTTGGAACAAGAGCTTGCAGCACAGAATGCGTGCACCATTGTTTTATACATTTGATTAAAAATTTAATGAACTTGATTTTCCGTTTCTTGGAGAGAAAAATTGACCCTTTTTTTTTTTTTTTTTTTTCCCAAACTCCTCTTCCTCAGGGTCGCTGCGACATCAACATCCGCAACAACCGGAACCAGACGCCGCTGCAGCTGGCGGTGACGCAGGGCCACACCGACCTGGTGCAGCTACTGGTGGCCGAGGGCGCCAACGTCAACATGGAGGACGAGGACGGCGACACGGCCATGCACGTGGCCCTGCTCCGCCCGCAGCTGGCCAACGTTATGCTCAACCCTGCCGTGGGAACCAGCAGCACCGAGGAGAGCAGCGAGGGCTGCTCCTCCACATCGCTCTACTGCAGGGTGAGAGCCGACAGGGAGGGAGGCGGCATGCTGTTGGCCTATTACTTATTTACAGTTATATCGTATTGATTTTATTTATTCATTCAGGTTTCTTAACTGATCTTATTCTGTCTTTATTGACATAACTCATAATGAGAAGGAGGTACAATGTGACAACAATGAGTGATGCATGACCAATTTTGGATATTGTTGGGACTGAATGTCAGCTTTCAAAAGTTGTGACCGCAAGAAGAGCTAAGGGCTAAATAAAGAGACGGTGGCCAAGGAGACGATCCACAGTAAATAAAGGACTAAAGGAAGAATATGAGAACATTCAAAGAGGAGTAAATATAGGCTGAACAAGACGTAAACAGACACTTAAAGGCGGGTAGACGAACACTGAAGGTGGGAAAACGGTTTATTGCAGTCTTTAGGAGGTAAAACCAGACTCAGAAGGGTAAGTAAAGGGTAAGTAAAGACTGGAGGGGTAAGAACAGACTCAATATTGAAGCAGGGAGGGAATGGTAAACAAAAACAGGGGGAAGGAATGTAAAGGTGTGTGTCTGGGGGGTTAATCTGAGATAAAGCAGTTGGTTGGCCTTTACAGGTAAATGACGAGAAGGGAAAGGAAGTCAGGCGGGATGACTTTAAGGAGAGGGTAAACTGAAGAGAAAGGACTTCACTTTCTTGTGTAAACAGGGCAAGAGAGAGGGGTTAACTGAGGAGAAAGTAATCAGATGGGGGTGCACGAAGGTGGTGCTATATGTGAGTTAAAACAGGCATTACTACAGTTTGTCGTTCCTGGAGGACAAACTTAAAATTAGCAGTTTTAGTGCAACATGTCCCATTTAGGACTTATTTCCTTAGAAATAAAGATTACCTCGTCTGTAACTTTAATCTCATATCGCTCTCTTGCTTTAAGAGAAGGTGCTGGCAAGAGACTTAGAACGATGGTGTAATGAAGTGCTGATGGGAAAGAGGAAGTGCTGAAGGCTTGAGACATGAAGAGCACCCACTTAGTGGAGCAATATAGATTTGGCAAAGAGGGAGCTCTAGTTAAGATGTCTGTTACAAATTTAGGAGTGCAGTGTAAACACACCATGTCATCTTTCCCCAGAGGATGTCTTGAACTTGGATAGGATCACACTCCATCAATCCAATGAATCTAAAAGAAGCCATGTGGTATTATTAATCCCCCGAAACGCAGGAATTACTGACTGAAACCTCAGGCCTTCCTCTCGTATGTCTAACCTTAATGTGACACTTTGACATTTTGAATTGTCTGCTTTTTTTTTAAAGTCATGTTGTGCAGGGAAAGTCCCATGAATCACCACTGCAGTCAACCACAGTTACCTATGGAAATATTTATATTCATTATGGCCAGCAATTATAATGCTACTGCTAGCAGAAAGACAGTCATTTGAGTGAAGCTCATCAAGCGCTTGCATGAAACTGAACGCTGCATGTGTTTATTCACTGGAGTTTCGTAACATTAAACCAGTTGGGGGCAGTCGTTATGGCGAATGTGTGAGCAAACAGCAAACATGGAGGACCTTCAGCTGCTAAATGCTCTGTTATGTTTGCCAGCTAGTTGCTAACTGTGTCTGTGTGTGTATCTAAGCTTTTCTCACTGAAAACATTTGCCTGCTGGGTCAGAGTCGGGTGATAATTCTCTGTGGATTCATCACTACAAGTGAATCCTCTCACATTATACGTGGCGATGAAATGCAGAGTCAATAAAGATATTGATTAGAGCAGCTTTCAGCACTTGCTGGAGGAGTTGTTCAGCAGATGTTAACATATGTAACTGTATCCATCAGAAGTCACAGCATCTCTTTTCATCTCCTTCATGCTTTTCAGAGAGCCATTTACTCACAAGAACTCGATCAGTATTCGTCTGTAAGAGACCTTGACTCGGCGCTTTGTGCAGCACTTTTTAGATGAGCACTTAAACCACTGTTACATCAGTTGGTGTTGATATCATTGTTCCGATGAAGAACGTCCTTTCTAGTCTACTTGACCGCAAACACTGCAGCTCCACTCAGCATCCTGGCCACTTGCCAAGCACACACACACACACACACACACACACACACACACACACACGCACACGCACACGCACACGCACACGCACACGCACACGCACACGCACACACACGCACACGCATGAAGGTGGCTTGACTTCAGTGCTCAGGCCCGTTTTGGCTGCTGTCAGCAGATGAGTTATTGGTGGAGCTCTTCACCGCTGATTAGTTTTAGATCTGTGTATCAGCCTTAGCTGGATTGTGCTGGTTTTACTTCAGTTACCTTTTTGCTGTTTTCAAAGTGTTCTCAAGTTCTACCATTTCCACAAGATCAGTTCTTAGCCTTCTTAGTAGGGGGGAATGTTTGCAGAACATCTCAAAATTGTGTTTGTTTTAATTCCAACGTCTTCCCCCTCCCTCTGTCTTTCCCATCATCGTCATGTGTATCCACAGCTGAGCGCTTCAGGTCTTCTCGGGAATACCGAGCTGAGTGTTGGCGCAGCCATCGCTTGTTTTCTGGCACAGGAAGGGGCTGACATCAATTACGCCAACCACAAGGGCAAGAGTCCCCTGGACCTTGTAGCAGACAGCACCATGCTGCAGCTCATCAAGAGCTTCTCTGAGAAACACAGGTAGATGTCTGCAAAAGCTGAATTTAAAGATGGACAGAAATGAGCTGCCACAGAAAGTGTTTGTGCGTGAGAATTAGAGTTGCATTGTTGCATTGTGCCTTGTAATAGCTGTGTGTTGTCTGTCAGGTTGCAGCGTCTGCAGGCCATCACATGTGGACAGGGTCTGAGCAGCGCCAGCCTGCGCCGGGTCCACACTACGCCCAACACCATGACCAACCTGGTTCTTCCTACGCCGCCGGGGCCCAGCGAATGCCTCATCTGCTCCGAGCTGGCTCTGCTGGTTCTCTTCTGCCCCTGCCAGCACAGCGTGGCCTGTGAAGGTGGGTGGAGGCTGAGGGTAGTGGAGGGCTCTGTGATGGCCAGCAAGGGAGGCAGTTGATGAAGCCAATAGCAGCAACAAACCACACACTCAAAATCTAGCTAATATGGGGAAAATCAGGTGTGCTTAAGCTTTATAAATGTATTAACAACGTATTTATCAATTTATGTGTAATTCATGTATACACCTTGGCAGCAGTTACACATTAAGCATACACTGTAGGAACTGTGACTCCTGATTGGTCATGGTTCTGTCTATTAAAATGACATCACAAGGCTGACTTTCAATAATATGGAATAATACCAGAACAAAACTCTCAAGTATTTGCAATGTACTCCAGGTGTTTTCAGTGTTTGAATGTCCTGGCCTATTGTGTATCAAAAATGTCAGAATTGTTCTCTACTGTTTGCTTTTTTTATCTTGATGTTAAATAGCGACAACGACAAATTCTTTAAACTGTAGATGCACTTTTTTTTTTCTTTACAAATTGTGTTCTCTTTGTGTCTCTTCTGTACCTCCTTACTGATCTTGTCCTCGTCTAAACAGAGTGTGCCCATCGAATGAAGAAATGCATCAAATGTCAAGTCACAATCACCAAGAAAATTAGACAAGGTAAGAAGACCCTCATATTCTTGTCATGTGTGATGTGTTAAAAGGGCACGGATATAACAGAAAATTCTCAAACAAAACAATACAAGCTTTTTGTATATATTCATGTTTGGGATGAAAATATTCCTTTGTCCAACATGTATTGAATTCTAATGAGAAACTAGTTTTCCATTGTGCTGCCAGTGTTGTGACTGTTGTTGTCCTAATGTTTATTCATGACTTTCTTAAATTAAAAAGTCACATGTGCACATAAGCTCCTTTGTGTCAGGCCACCAGTGAAATGGTCAGATATTCTGAGTCATGCTGTGTCCGTGGTCAGCTGCTGTAGTGCGCAACCTTATTATCTTTGAACAAGTAGCACAAGACTGCACAGCCTTCATAATTCTCCTAACATCAGACAACAACAACCTACAGTTATAGTCTAATTTGATGGATTCAGTTCTTCATTGCTTCGACATCATTCCTGTTGATCCCCCTACGCAGACCAAACAGAAGTTGACTGCAGCCCCGGCACTGAGAACTCGGAGCAGCACAACCTGCTGGAGCAGCTGCAGTCTCGCTACCGGCAGATGGAGGAGCGAATCACCTGCCCCATCTGCATCGACAACCACATCAAGCTGGTCTTCCAGTGTGGACACGCCTCCTGCATCGACTGCAGCGCCGCGCTCAAGACCTGCCCGATCTGCCGGCAGACCATCCGCGAGCGGATCCAGTTATTCGTGTGAACTTCTCCGTCCTCTCAGCTCTTAATGACCCAAAGAGGATGTTGGCGGGGGCTGGAGAGAGGTGAGGGTGAGAGAGGGCAGCTGTCGTCTTTGAAGACCCAGTGACCGATACCTGCCTGTCGCACCTTCCTGCTCACCCCCCCCCAGTGATCAAATACTTACTCAGCCCATAGGTTGCTTTACTATAAGACGCTGTGTTGCATCGCTGAGAGTCCTCTGTTTGTTACATTTTGAGTAGTTCCCCTCCCGAGCAGGAACACGTTGAGAACTTTAACTTAATTTTCAGCGTCAGAACTGATGTTCCGCCGAGCTTGACGGGAAGCAGACGAGGTTGTGAGGTGGCGCTGCCGCTTTGAATACTCTGATTGGTAATCTGGACGCAAAAGGTTCCCCCACCTCTTCTTTTCCTCAATCCCACCCGACCTCCACCTCCTGTAATCTGTCCTATCTTTGCTGCTTTAAGTGGATGTCTGTTACCCATCATCCTCTCTGGCTTTCTGGCCTCCTCTGTTTACAAGGCTGCAGAGAATCAGCCCCCGTCGTCTGGCCCCTCAGCCTGTCCTGTGAATTATGTTTGCTCTCATTTGTACCAATCTCTTAATAATCAGTGTTAGTCTCTGCAGAGGGAGTTGGTATATCTAAAGGCTCTCTATATAGTCCCCAACCACTCGCCTGTATGCAAGGGGAAATACACAATATATATGCATGAATATATGCATATCGTAAGGCTGAAAATGACTGTGTCGTCATGGGTGATTTGTTGTTGTTGTTGTAGTTTTATTTCTCTCTGGTTACATTTGTGGTTTTTAATGTACCAATAAGTACAGATTTTTATTTATGTGTGAAAGGTGGTATTACTTAGTAATGTCCTTTTTTTGCTTGGCAAAAATGTTTTTGTTTCTACTGAAATTCACCCCAAGCCTATGTCCTCTACTCAGGGTATCAAATCATTGATAGCACTTGTGATATCCAGAAAAGGTTTAAGACCGCCCCTCCCTCCCACAAAAAACACACACACGCCATTACAGAACTACAGTGTATCAGAACATTTTAGTTGAGGGTCACTGAAAGAAAAGGTCATTAATAACCAGTCGTAAAGTCGTGCATAGTGACTCAAAATTGCAGAAGAAACACTCAATTCACTTTATTAACGTTCAAAATGTCATCGTCATTAGCGGAATGAATGTTTGCAGAAGAGTTCCTGCAACAAAACTCACATTTTCTTCCAAAAAACACAAATAAAAACAACAAAAAAAAAAAATGTCGACGAAGCATCCCAGAAGCAGCAGTCAGCGTTTATCTCTGTGTTTGGACAGAAAGCATTGTGTTGGTCTGCCTGTTTGTGTCTGAAGACTACAGTCTGTCATCTGACTGGCGTGGAGACGCCGACGAGCAACGCGTTCACAGCTTGAAGGAGGAGACTTGTGTTTTGTGATTTATCCACCAGATGTATTGTAAGATATAGAATCAGAATGGCAAACATAACATTGTTTCGTTGCACCTCTTGTTCCACGTCTACCTTCCTAGTCTAGTCGTGTCGTGTCAGAAAAACCCTCTTTCTCCTCTGGAGTTCTGTATTGTACATCATCTTAATCCTCTCTAATGTTTTGGTGTGTTTTCTTGAAGGGCTTATATGCATATGAGAAAAAAAATCGTATCTATTTTAATCTTTATTTAATTTTTATTTTCTATAATAAACTTCCAGAGACAGGAGGTTTTTTTTGTCTTCATTAGATCCCAAATTTTGGGAGAGCCAATGTTAAAGATGTACATTTGAATGTCGGGGGAAAAAAATGTATCCTGTCTCACTCTGCCTTTTTTATGTGTAAAGAAAAAAAGATGTAAGAGAAGGAGCTGGAGAGACTAAGACGAGTATACCAAGAGGTTTACTTTGAGGAAAGAACTTTTACATCAGTGCCAAATCGCATGAGGATGTGCATGGGCATGCACGCCCGAATTTATCTAGGCGCACTATGCTAAACCCCTCCAAGCTCAAGTGAGGGTTCAATTATTCCAGCAGTGTGACATAACTAAAAGCGAACTTTCAACATAGATATTTTATTTAGTTCTAAATCAGAAGTATTATCTCGACACCTTCAGTTGCTGGTGGTAGAAGTTGAGCTAATGGTGTTAGCCTCCTAACTTTAGCTGTAATGCTCTGAACCTCCTCATGTTCAAGTGATGCAACACTCACTTCAAAAATATTAACAGTCCCATATTTGGAGCTTTTTACAGGTATATATATTTATATTTTGTGAGACATCAATCAAGGGACAAGTTTCTTACAGAAATTTAGACATTTTAAGGATTGTCCATTGGTGTTCTTAGTTGAAGGTTTTACAGGCAAAGGCAATAATGTTTCAGAAAAAGGGGAAAGATGTTTTAGTTCTTTCTTTTTCTCCCCCTTAAGGTGGTGGCTGTGAGGGCGGGAAATTATGTATAAAAACACTATTAAAGCAGCAAATGTTACTATTGGTGTTTGTACAGTTCAGCTCTTGGAGTTCTGATGTTGGCCTTACTGTCCATTCCTCCTCTGTTGATGTTTTTTCAGTTGTATTCTGTACAAAAATATTTTGCAATAAATATGGAACTGTTTTCTAAGGACTTGCTGTAGAGGTTTTTTTTTTTTTGGTCTTTAATTCTTATTTTTTTCTGGATGTTCTGAAGCAAAATTTTGAAATTGTCTCAAAGATGTATCTCTA
>JAPZEA010000002.1:6296372-6306494 GCA_029783685.1 Heniochus monoceros | reverse complement strand
TAAACACAGCTTAGCTGCCACAGAGAAAACATGTTTTAAAGCTGTCAGCTGTTTTTAATCACACATACTCAACTATTAATGTGAGAGCGAAGGGATTGGGTGAATTACCTGCATGGATTTTTGTAATTCAGGGTACATTGATTGAGTGAGAGACTAGAGCAGATGAAAGGTGTTGAAATCAGTGTCCCAGAGCTACTGTGCTTTTATTATTATAGTTATTCAATGACTTACTTCAACAATGGCCACTCATGAGATCTGCTGCACAAATAGTCTGGACTCACTGAGAGACGTCCATTTTCCTCATCGATGTAACGGGGAGATTATTCTGCACTAATTGTCCATTATCACATGAGATGGCTGCAGTTTATTGCTGCCACAGACAGCTCTCCATCCGTTACGGACTAATAAATGCCTTTAATCTGCAGTGTGAACGAGAGACATTTGGTTGTTTTCTCTACTGAGATATTGACTCGTCTAAGGTAAGGCAAAAATTAGGGTGCAAACATTTAAAGGTACATTTAGTTTGAAAGAGAAGCAAGTCGGCAGTGCTGTGTAGGTCGAGGAGAACCCACTGTAATGATAAACAATGTATAATTAATTGGGCACAGACATACCCCATGTGGATTGTATAATTAGGGGATTTGTTTTTATGAAGAGCAGACTGTGCTTTGATACCTTTGGTATATTTGTATCTCACACTGTGCTTGTTTAGCATAACTTGGAAGGAAGTGTGTGAGTAGAGCTTTAATTCTGGTATCCATTAAAGGAATAGTTCAACATTTTGGGAATATACATTTTTCCCTTTCTTTCTGAGGCTGAGATAAGTAGATCGATACTAATCTAATGTGTGTGCATTAAGTACGGAGATGGACTACGGCTACAGTATCAGTATCATTAGTGTAAACACTAGTTTTGCTACAAGTCTCTGTGCATGCATGATGGTACCAAACCAAGCAGCCTCACTGTTGCAACAGAGCTCCAGGAAGTGACTGCGTCCAGTAGGTGTTCAGCAAAAAACAGTTCAACCATGTAAATTACTTTAAAATCACAATGTTGTGATGTTTTGGGTTTTTTTTTTTGGCATCCTACAAGTGACAATTAAAGGATAACACATTAATGGCACACTGAATTTTCCTTCATTTCCAAAGATTCTCTTGGGTCAGTTGCTTTAAAGGCATCGTCATTAGGTGATCTGACTGAAAGCGAGTGGCAAGACGACCACAAACAAACACCTGGTGAGGTACTATCAGTTTACTTTTATGATACAGCCATTGAAATGTTTATTCGCATCATAGCAATATATACCTTTGCTATCTTTAGCCACCTTAAGCTACTGGTCATGCCAGACCAGGTAAGGCTATAGCAGCAAGACCTCTATAAAAAAAACTATATTGAATTGAGGCATTTATTGCTTATGAAGTCATATTTTCATTTGAAAGAGCAAGATTGTTGTTTCTTTTTCTCCAAAGTCTTGAATTAATTTTTATCCTGAATCATCAGAATGTTCAGTTCAGTCAATTCAGCAGAACAATCACAGTGCTGATAAGAGAGCGTGCAAATGATTACATAATGATTAATTATAATGTAGAACTGGTGGATCTCCAATTTAACAACTAAATGGTACAGTCACATAACTAACACTTGAAATGTGCGTTAATTTCTCTAGCTCTTCATGCACTGTATACATGTTCTATCCTACACTCCACATTGCTCCTTCTCATTTATTTCATGTTATGCAGTTAAGCAGGTATTTACTGTGTAGTGTGTGTACTCACGCGGGTGTGTTGGTACCCATGGACATGACTCCAGACACAAAGACCAGGGTTCCAACCACCGCCGCCGGCAGCAGCCAGGCTGTGTAGAAACCTGCAGAGACATAAAGCTCCATTAGGCTGCAGCTCCTGGCTGATGCAGGGGGATGTTCACTTCTGCACTGCTGCTTAATGCTCAGATGTCCTTGATGAAGGGGTCAGGTTGGCGTCGCAGATGCACGTCTCATGCTGAGGATGATGGTTTTATTGTGTCAACATTTTCTGCGGACGAAGTTCAATATTGTGTATGCGATACTCTTTTCTCTGGTCAGACATAATGGATTTTACTTCCCATGCCAATTACCCACTTCTGCTGAAATGTAAAATGTGCAACTCTCTGTGCACCAGGTGGAGGCAGGGGTTTAAAACAGTGAAAGCTTCCCTGGCTATAGCCTGGATGACTGTCATACAATATGTTCCAGGAAAATATTGCAGATCATTGCTTTATTACCGATTCATGAGGGAATATAATATTAACTCTTGGTATTTATGAGTGAAGTTTTGTTAGAATACAAACATTTTTATCCGGAGATGAAAACTATTAGATGGATGGCTCTGGGGATGGCACAGTCTGTCGGTCAGCCTACCACTTTATTACAGACTGAAATATCTCACCGACTATTCGATGGGTTGCCATAATCAGGTCAAAATTTATATTTGACAATTACTCTGGTTTATGACCCGCAAATCCTCAACTGTGCTTTGTGCTAATCATCAAATATTAGCATGCTAACATGCTAATTATGCCTGCTGAACATCATCCTGCAAATCTGAGATGTGGACAGTGATTCAGAGGTCAGGAACCAGGCTAATATAACAATAATACATATGCAATCAAGTATTTTGTTTTATATTTGAACTAAATTTTAACAAATTTGCCCATTTACCCAGCCAGGCAAAGTAGAGTGCAATCTTCTCTCCAAAGTACTCCCTGATGTGGTCCAGTGGTTGGTACTTGCACCATTTGCACCAGCGGGCCCAGTAGTGGTAAAGGATCTGCCTCTGGTTCAACTCGTCTGGACGGATCTCATACTTCGGAAGCTGAAAGGGGCCCTGTGGAGAAAAAGCAAACATGTTTGTTAGGGAGGGAAGACAGCACAGGTTTTCTATCAGACTAAAGGGCAGGTGAATGATATCTGACCTCGTGCAGGGGGAAAGCTGCTGTGTACACTCCTTCATTCACCAGCCTGTCCACACCAACCTCAGCCCTCTTCCTTTTGCCGTACACCGTCCTGGCAAGAATCTCATACACCTGAAATGACACACAAAGCCTCACTCCCTGACAGATCAACTGCCCTGAGCACCTGTACTACAGAAAAACTCCTGTTACTCACAACACGATGTCTCTGCGTATTAGTGAAGTAGCTTTCATGGTTGTCACAGCCAAGGAACCTGTCGAAGAGAGACATTCATTCAGCCAAATCAACTTTTATATACTGTGACACGACATTAACTGATGTTATTAGTTCACCACCGTCACTGAGAACTCACCTGTTCATCTTTGACTTGCGAAAGGCACACGTGTAGTAGTCCAGTGGCCTGTTTGGCACTGACTCCATCATCACGTTAGGTATGCATAGTCGACTCAGTACCCGAGCAGATGTGTTTAAGTCCAGATGTGGCTGTGCCTGGAAGACAGACACACATTCATTCAGTTTGAACACTTGTCTTAAGTTACAATCCTTAAAATTTCAGTTAATTTAGCGACACCTGCGGTTATCGGTGGTTAACAGTAAATACACTTTAGTGATAAAGTCCCAGAGTTTTGTTTGAAATATTCAAAATCAACCACTGGGGGCAGCAAACGCACCTTCAGCAGCTACTCTGTCAGAAATGCTACAGAAGAATCGGAGCATGTATCTGTTTACATTACAGTCAAACAAGTCGTGCGCAGAGAGGATTCATCACGGCACGTTGTTTTATGACTACAGTCATCAGTGTTGTCCAATGCAGTAATTATCAACTCAGTGGCTTTCGTCCTTCACATCACAGCCAGTATGTGCATGCATTTATCTTGTGAATCCGTTGTGTGAATGTATTTAAATCCCGCTCAGGAAAGGCAAACTCTGCAGGTAACAAGAAAAACTGCCGTTTGATGCGATAACAAGAGTAACAGGCCACAGCCATGCTGGCAGCTCTGTGAGACTTTACTTCACTAGCATGCTAACATGCTAATATCCGCACAATCACAATACTACCATGCTGATGTTTAGCAGGTGTAATTTGTACCATGTCTGCGTGCTAATGTACACTAATGCTCACTAAGACAAAGTACAGCTTAGGACATGGGAATGTCTTTAGCTCATAAACCAAAGGATTGGATACATTTTTGACTTGATGACGGCACAAATGAAAAGCTAAGGCATCAGCAAAGTGACTACAAATAATCCTGAGTGGGACATGAATATGTGTAAGAGATTTTATGGCAAGTCATCTAACAGTCGTCTAGACATTTCAAACAAAGCCAAAATATGGAATCACCAAAGTCAATATGATACATCTTCAGAGAACAAGGTTTTATGGCTATTCTTCTTGTAGGTATTGAGATATTTCACAAGATAAATGAAAACTTCAACCAGCTGAGTCGGAGGATTATCAGAATCATGACGATAGCCCAGAGGATGGGCATCTTGAATGTCGGTACAAATACCATAGCATCGAATCGTTGCTGAGCTATCTCAGTCTGCACCATCCAACTGACAGACGGACAGACTGACAGAGCCATCCATCAAGATGCTAAGGATTACAACTTTAAATGAGACATATATTTAATTATGAATAGCAGCACTAACCTGCAGTGGAGCTCTCACACAGAGTTCCTCTGCGTAATACACCAACACATCCCAAGGAGCGCTGATTTTCAGGAAGTGGATGGTTTTCTTTTCATTCGCTGTTTCATCCTAAAGGGAAGAGAAGCACCATAGATAAGCTGTTCATTAATAAGTCAACAAAAACAATGAGCAGATTTCAAACTTATTATGAAGATGAATAATGTTGAACCTGATCTCCAGCACCTTTTCCATGAGCAGTCCAGCGCTCTCCAGATTCTGAACAAACTTCTCCCTCCACTGTGCCAGCTGTGCCTTCCTTCGTTCAGATCTGCTGTTCTCCTCAGTGGGCACGGCCCCCCCCTCCTCGCCCGTCACGTTCCCCCTCCCTCGCCGTTTCCTCCGCGAGCGAATTTCCCACACCAGAACAAAGTCTAAACCCAGATCAACCATAAGGGTCTGTAAGGTTAAATGAAGCACCGACTCGGTCATCCATCAGTGAGCTCGTGACAATTCATAAAATGCTGCCTACCGATTTTGGTCCTCCCATCTCTGAAGTAATTCCCCAGCTGTGGAACTGGCTGGTTACTTCTTGTGTTACAGTGAATATGAACGGGTTCATCGCCGTCCACGTCTTCATCAGCAGCTGCAGCTGAAAGCTAAAAGCATCCAGTTTAGTTATTATTAAAAACAAGTGAGAGCTGCAGGCAAAGACAAATCTTCTTCTACTCACTTTCCTGCCTGTAAACCCTTTGTTCTGTATTTGGACAGTTAATTTCATCCTGAAGGGGTTTAACCATAAATCCTGAGCCATCACACAGCATCATAAGCTCCATTTTGCAATAATGAGTCCAGAAAGAGGAGATTGAAAATGATCAGTGATCAGCTTTTCCCAGTATGACTGAGAAGATTCTATCAGTGTGGTGACATTTTTTATTTTTCCTGTGGTACACACTGCTTCACGCCACAGTGTCCTCTGGTTGATATAAGATTCAATGCAACGTCTCAGGGAAGTCTGTGAAATGTGAAGAGCTGAGCAAAGCAGCAAGGTTACAGCTGCTGTGTGAATGTGCAATTATCTTCAATATCTCTGTGGCTCCTCTAAGACAGGAAAGCATACTGCAGCACTACAGGAAAAAGTAACACAGCGCTCACACATCTCGGCGGGATGAAGCTCCCGTTCTGCAGACTCCCATAGCTGTCTGTGGTCTGTGCTTCACCCCCGTAGTCCAGATCCAGGAGGACCTCTCTGTCTCCCTTCAGCAGCTCTGAGCCTTTCCTCAACATGATGATGATGATGATGAGGAGGAGGTCTTGTGGCTGCACAGAAACTGAGCATTCACACAAACTGCACTGCAGAAGAAATCTCATTGAAGTAATTCACAAGTGACAATTACAGACATGCTTTAAAGAAAGAGGCTGACAAGAGAGAGCAATGGTTGATACGGTACCTCTGCTGTGGTGAGAACGAGGCTGCTGCTAAAGTCTGGATTTGCAGCAATCTGTGCTTCTCTCGTCCTCTCCCTCTTCTCTATCTCTGCATCTGTCAGGCTCCTCTGCTCCACCGCTTGATAGCCGTGGACTACCGTAATGGACCTAACAAGCAGGCAGCGGGTGCTGTGCTGCATTTCAGCAGAGGGAATGTACATCGAGACATACAGCAGAGTGCACATCCCCACTTCATAAATAATGTAATACTCAGAGAGGGTGAATAAAGTCAGAGCTCTCTCTCTGACATGCACATTATGCAGGATATAGCACATGCAGGGGGAATCTCCTCTTTGATTTTCACAGGTATTCCCTCTTCTGTACAAGCTGTTTTGCACATTTTAATTGGTTCTGAAATGTACACAGACTTAAAATAAATTATTAACAGCACTAGAAGAGAAGCTCCACCCTGCTGAGATTTATATCCTGATGTGCATCATCATAGACACACTAGGACTAAGAAGAGATTTATAGCTGTATATGGCCTTATTTCTTCTTTTATCATTATTGTATTCTGTTCTTTGATTTAGACTAACTACATAACATGGTGTACCAGCAGTAGGAGGGCTAACAGAGAGCAAGGTATTAAAATTGCATAAGAAAATGAAAAAGTGCGAGTATATGAGGGGAAGCAGAGCATGGTTTAAATACCAGTCCCATTTAATAGGCAGAAATATAGAGATCAGAGACCACTGCAAAACAGCATTGGATTCACCGACTACAACCAATTAAGTGATGATTTTTCCAACGTATACAACTGCACATGAATGCAACATTTCACCAGTCATCTCAGTCAATCTACAGTTTCAACTAAGATTTAAACATGGCCTTTGTTCTGTAGCACTACAGCCGCTGAAATATTAACAGCAGTGATAACTGTCACGTAAAATATATGAAATATTTAAATGTTAAATGTCAAGGAAAAAACAGCTGTCAAATTTAAGGAGCACTTTCCACATGATGATGTCATCAGGGTCATCTCAGAGTGGGCTTTTTGATGCAATGCCTGCGTCACAGTTGGGGGCACGGAGTTTGAAAGATGAGAACAGGCAGGGTCTGATGAAAGATGCATCGACTTGTATTATGGGAAGAGTAGGATACAGTGTTTTTGGAGCTTGACCCACGCTAGAGGCCAGTCTGTAAATAAGGATATTCTGGCCTCTGCTGTTGTCTTTTAACATGAGTCTGTCATTAGCCCCCAAATTAAAGTAGTAGATTTTGAATATGTACTTTGGAGGTGCAAAAGTATTGAATTTATTCCAATATAGTGGTGAATCCTGCACTATTAGCTGACTTTTATTTTGCAGGGGGAATGAGGTGACTCTACAGATCTGGTTAACGAACGCAATATGACTTGTCTTCTATATTTGTCTTCTATATTTAGAGGAAGTTGGGTGTTCGATAATCATCACTTACAAAGGAGCACTAATGATGTCCAGTGCTCTTCCTTCTCTCCTGAATACTGGCTTTGGTTCAATGGCTTTTGAGAAGTTGCTCCTGTTTTAGAGCCACAGCTGATACCGTCTTCATTTAATTTACTCCATCTCTAATGTTTCCTTTGCACCTCCCGAATGGACTCAGCCCACGCTATTTGACTTCCCCTCCATCTTATTATCGATCTGACAAGTGTTTCTCTTCCTTGACTTAATCTTTCGAGCCTTTGCCGAGTCATTCAGTGATTACACTTTCCACTACATGTTATTTCTTCTTAGGCAGGCCTGGGACCTTCAGGACTGTTTTCTGTGAGCACTGCATCTAATCTTGTGGTCTCCACAAACCTCACGCTGTATCTTTAACAGTCTGAATATGCCTCCTGCTGCCTTGTCCTCTTCCCCAATTTCCATTCCTGCAGGGAATCAATGTGCCTTTTCCTCGCCTCCTTTGTAGTGCTCTTGAAATGCTTTGTCAACCATTATTGCAGCTCTCGTGCACATAAGGAGTCAAAAAACACTTTCCTATAATCCTCTTTGATCCGGCTCTGTATTGTTGTGTGCAGAGAAAGCAATACAGACAGGGAGAAGACTAATGGCTCATTGAAACCATGGTAACAGTGCAAGTACACCCAAGGTGACATTATTATGCTGCTAAAATAATCAAAATGCATCTGAACAAGACCAGCGCTAACTTGTTGCCCTAGCAACTACCAGAAGATAATCAATAATGCCAGTGAGCATAAACTGCTCTGTGCGGTGTGTGATGTTGTCTTCTTTTCACTCTGAACTCGCTACAGCTGATGCCAAACATCTTCAGCTGTAATGGCCATAAAGTTAACTCAGCGATCCCTGAGTGGATCAGCACTCTCAGCATTTTTAAAAAGATCTCATTGTTAGAAGCCGCGCTTTCAAATGTCTATGATCATACCAAAAGAGGACAGCTGGTGAGACGTATTTGATTTGCTTCACCGCAGTTAGCATGTCACCCTGTGCTTTTATAGAACCTGTTATATCTGCTCTAAAAAAGTACATGGTGCTCAGCAACTGTCCCTTTGATAAATATACTACATGGCCAAAAGTATGTGGACATATGATCATTACACTGATATGTGCACATCTCATTCTACATCTGTGGACATTAATATACTACTATCAGCCCCCTTGGAAGACTCTCCATAAAACCATTTCTTCATAGACCTGGCTTTGTGCACTGATGATGTTGGTTTATTGGAGCCAAAAAGGGCCAAACTGTTGCCACAAAGTTGGAAGCTCAGTTTCCTGAAATATGATTGCGTGCTGCAGCATCAAGACTCCCCTCAACTCAAACTAAGGAGGCGTCCTCAAACCATTCACGTGTGACCTCTACTGGCCACTGGGAGGAACTGCAACAATGACAAAACTTCAAACACAATCTCTGACAGAGCACAGCATACAGGGATGGGAGTTTTGGTTGGAAAACAAGGCTTTCTAGTCGTCACTGTTTCATCGTCTTCCATCAGCACTGGTTTGAGGCAGCAGAGCGTGGGGAGTTCTGATTTCAAAACAGTGATGTACAGTCAGGAAATCAAGTAGGTAATTACTGACTCGTGGGCGTTAATCAACAGCAAATCAACTCCCACAGACACATTACAGTCAGTATGTTGCTTTTTGTTTGAGGTTTTTGTGCTCTGACATGCTGTACACTGGGGATTTAAAGCACAGTACGCAGCAGAGACAAAAATTTTTGTTCAGCTGTGTAAAAGCAGACAGTTTATCTAACAACTGCTCTCTTACCTGTGAATGTCCTGTCCCTGCTCTAACATTACTGTCCTGGTGTTTTCAGCACACGGCATTTCACTGGTTTAGCCTATAACAGAAGAGTAGATATTTAAAAGCAGAGACACACGTTTGACCACAGGAGCCATGTTTTCATTTCAGTTTATTCTGTTACGCTGTCCAGTCACAAAGCTTTATTTGTACATTCATTACCAGTATAAAACCTTCTGGACATGCACGTCTTTATGTGTGAGTGTACAGTATGTTATATTTGATTAGTGCCCTATTTACAATTCAATAAAACCGCTAAACATAATACAAATATTACATGCAGTATACATGTATGAACAAAACCAAACAGCGCGTTTTCATAATGCATCACTTGGAAGGTGTAATCCATCATTGGCCAGCAACGTCTCACATTCAAAACACTGCTCACAAAATTTTAGCTTTTTCTCCATATACACTTCAAAGGGCGCAACTTTAAGCAGTTCATTTCTTCTTGATAATCCAACAAACATTTCAAGTAAGTCCAACTATTGCAAGTGTACTCTCACTGGTCAAAAAGTCCTTAAATAATCCACCGGGGGAGAAGAGTCCAACTGCACAGTCAGCCAACCAATCCTTTTTTAGAACCCACTGAATTATTTAAGGACTTTTTTATAAAACATTTTCCAACATATCATATCACTTTGCAGCCTTCTCTGTGTGCGCAAAATAACTTCATAATGCTGCACGCAACATGGGAGGAACCAAAATAGAAAAAAAGGGATTTAAAAAATATTGAATCAGACAAAACATACAAAGTGTTATTAGCTATAATACAGCACTGCTGTTTTTGAAACATTAAAACTGCATGAAAACAAC
>JAPZEA010000002.1:6280117-6290140 GCA_029783685.1 Heniochus monoceros | reverse complement strand
ATGATGTGATATTTGGTCAATGGAGCACTGCACAACAAAAACACACAACTCTGTTAACTCAAAGATGTTCTGTAACATCAAGGAACTTCAATGCCTTGTTCAGACTGCCAGGTCAAATCTACTATTTGGCATATCCAGTAGAAACACAAATATGTAAAATAACAGTAGCCAAAGCCAGGGATGAATGACAGAAAATGGCAAACCCTGGTTGTGGATCACACTTACTGAAAGATAGTCCAGTTCATTATAAGAAACAGCATCTTCTACTGTGTAGGGCTTCTCTGCTGCACCTGTGGAAGAAAACAAACAAGCAACCAAGACATGCAGTGAGCACGAGTCTGTTTTCTGCCTACAGAATAGCCATTTTTTATTTGTTCCTGGAACTCGTGTAGATTTTATGGGACAATTACAATTGTAGAGACTTTCAGAAACCGAAACGCTCAAGGTTGCTAGTACAGGTGGACCCCGGTCAAACTCTATTCCCTAAAGGTTGGAAATTAACAGATCAATGATTGCTTCCCTTGTATAAAAAATGCATTGAGAGTCCCAATACCAATATCACCATGTCCCAATTCACAACTTGTGCTGTTCTAACCGCTATTAAAAAATAAAGCCAATGCATGCTGGGTGTTTAGCCACTTACCCTTCCTTAGCAGGTAAATGTAACAGTCAGTCAGCAGCAGGTAAAGGGGCTGCAGGTCCCCCTCCATATGTCCTGTAGTCATTCTCACCATCTGAAAAGACAAAGAGAATTTCTTTCACATGTCTCAAACTGGTCTACTCACTAGTGATGGGTTCTGACGACTGGACAGCAGTGTTGTCTCAAACACAGCAGAGTATATCGACTGTTATTCTGTAGACACAGAGTCCATCAGCAGCTGTTACTTTTCATCATTTGTCACAAACAAATGCAATCTTAATTCACTTGACATTTGCAGCATATGCTAATTTTAGAAGCTAATAGTGTTTTGTTTTGAAACAACTGACACCTGACAAATGACTACAACCTGAGTAGAGGCAGTTGGAAGGCAATTGGCAAACTGAGCCTTGCAACACTTCCACTGAGCAACAGCCTCCAAACCACATCTTCAGTGTCAAAATGAGCCAGACAATACCAAAACCGTCTTAAAGACAATTCCTTTTCAAGCCAATCAAATTTATATTTCTGCCGGTTAAAAGGCCATGATATCACTGCACTGCCTTAATATTCTCAATATTATCATTCAGCTGTTCAGGTTACAGTTGAGCCATTAAACAAATATTTATCACATAACATTCACATTTTCTCCAAAGAATATAAAGAACAAATAAAGAATAATGAATGCGTTTGTCTTCACCTTGAAGAGCTGCTCCTCATTCTCTCTGAATACATGAATCATGAGAAGAAGCAAGTGATTGTTGTCCACCCTTGAACATGAATGATTAACAACATTAGACACACTTTAAACAATATTAAAACAAACATTACACTCATTTTGTAGAAACTCCTTACTTAAACTCTGCAGGATGTGAACTTTCAGATGGACTGAGCTTCTCCTCTTGTCGTCCTGCCTCCTCAGTTAATGTATTCTTGTCTGTTTCCTGAACTTCTGAGTCATCCTCCCCAGTCTTCATGTGTGGCTCCTGTCCTGCTGCTGCTTTTGCCTCTCCTTCATCTTCAAAGCCACCTGAAAGAGTCTTCGACTGGCTATGCTCTGTAGAGTCATTGTGGCCACCACCTGAGGGAGCAGAGTCTGGACTGATGGGGGTAAAGCAGCATAAGTCTGTAGGTGCAGGAGAGGTCTGCAGGAAGTTGGGGCTTGTGGCCAGAGAGGAGACAGGTGTCTCTCCTGGGGCTCGGTCAGGTGGCTCGCCCTCTGAATCCTCTCGAAAGGGCTGCTGTGCAGGAGGCTCCGGGCCCTGGTCACAGCCTTCATTGTTTTTCCCTCCCACCTCCTCTGGGCGTTCCCAGACCTCCTCCCTGTCCAGAGCTCCGTTGAGGCGGTCCATGACATCACGGAGGGGCTGGCCCACTGTGTCCATGGAGGTGTCCGTCATCTCTGGGAGCCGCAGGAGGCCTTCCACTCCGTCCTCATCTCCTTCCTCCACAACCTCTGATCCCACCCTGCTTCTCCTCAACTCTGCCTCGGCATCCAGCTGAATTACAGTGCAGTTTAGCAAATCCGCATCCTCCGAACCCAGGAGGCTGTTGTCCATTTCCATGTGCTCAGAGGAGGCAGAGTTATGGATGCTGCTGCTGGAATCCGTAGAGCCCTTCCCTCGTCGCTTCTTGGCAGGTTTCCTTCTTCTGGCCATCCTGGAGGACCAGAATGGTTAGCTACAGCGCCTCCACCTTAATTCAATTTGACTAACAGATAAAATGGGAGCCTACAAGGCAGAAACTGTAGCTACTGTACCTGATGACCTCCAGGTCATTGCTAGCGTTCTCCATGTCATCTCCATTGATGGTGGCGTAGTGGCGGCTCGCCACATGAACCGGAGTGACGTCAGCAGAGGTGTTGGTGGTATTGGTGTCCGAATCCTCGTTGAAGGGGTTGTGTCTGGACGTGGGGCTGTTTGGAGAAAGATGGGCCGCCGCCTTCATTTTGATAGCGCCGGCAGAGAGGACCACTGTGTCGCTGATGACTGTCTGGGGATCAGAACCACTGGACCGTGGGCAGCTGGCCTGGTCGGTCAGGTCACCCTCTAACATGAAAATAAAGGCTAGGAGTTAATATAACAAGTAGCGCTCAGCAACATTTAGAACACACTCAAGAAATACACTGAATTTTTGGCATAGTCTTGTTGGTAAGTTCAGTGATAAACATAGAAATCAAAAAGTTTTACTATAGAAAGTATTTTAGAGTAGAGTTGTTTCTATTAATACACATTCTGGAAGATTTACTTTGTTTTCATCAAAAATGGAAAGTTGACCAACAAGACAATTACACAAAAACTTTGCGTATTTCTTCATCAGCTTCGCACACAAATAAATATTAGGGGCTGCAGTGCTGTTTGTAGTTCTTTGGCAGGGTCAGAGAGGCGTAAAACGTGATGCAGAAGACATCAAGTAGGTACACAGGCAGCAGCTTTCTTTGCAGTGGCACAGGCCTGAGTAAAGCATTACTTCTGCAGCTAGAGATCATAGGTCATAAACGAATATTTAAAAAATTAGCAGAAGGCTTTTTTTGTATGTATTGGGATTAATCATTGTGTAGACTGAACATGATTTCTTTTACTAATTAAAATCTAAACCATGAAATGAATAGTCAACCATGAGACAGCAAACATACATATTCCACCTGCACATAGCAGCTTTCCGCAAGCAGATGTTGTAGTAATACAATATATTCACACTACAGCTGAGCTGACCGAGGCCAGTGCCACATATCACACAGGAAGACATTACACAGAAACGATACACCGGACAAACAGATAACACAATGTAATAGAGACAGACTGAACATGGTGAGTACCAGTTACATCAGGCATTTATCTTGCTGTGGTAAATAATAAGGCAGAGCATTGGGATCATTGCCCAGATGAGTAACACATGCAGAACATGACACATGACAGTTCCATATACCCCCCCAACACTGAATTTCCCAGTGAAGCAAAGCGCTGTGCTTCTTCCCAAACTTACCTGTCAATTTATTGTGTATGACAACACCTTGTTCATTTACTTGTTAGTTAATTTAACTCAATTAGCATTCAGAGAAAGCTTTACTAAAAATGTGTGAGCACATTTTACTGGAAATGAAAATACAAATGTGTGGCAAAAGAAGGCTTTCTGTTACATCAACCCTCATGTTTCATGGGGAGGTTAAGAAGAGAGTAAACAGTTCCTTGTCCAATTATGGTAAACATAGAGGTGAGTACAATAATAAATTAAGCTACTGGCATCCTATTTAATGTTCATCAAATCCAGCTACACAGTACTCATACTCGCCACGCAACTTTAAATCCAAATCCACATGCCCTCTAAATGAACCCATTCCCAAAAAAGTCAAAGTACTTTTATTTACGTCCCTTTGATATTGTTTGTTTTCATGTCCTCTGATCAGCAGTCATTTGCACCAGCTAGCAGTATTTGACATATTAACATGTCTATTTCCGGCTAGAATACCCTGCATGCATTAAGCACAAACTGTGGGATGGCCATGCCAGATAGGAGGGAGGAAGGGGGAGGGAAGGAGGGATGGAAAGGCAGGAAGGGGAGGGGTTGACCAATGTCCCACCTTCCCAGTCTGCACTTGGCAATGACTGCAACACGGGGAAGATGTCACCGAAATCATAATCTAAAAAAAGGAGGGATAACATTCAGCATTAGAGAGAGATGAGTGGAGAGAGGAGATTGAGACAATGGCACAGAAACAGAAAAATAACATGACATGTGGTAAATACGAAATAACACAAGCGATGGAGGAAAAAAATAGATAAGGGAACTAAAACAGGAAAACTGACTCAGTCCTTTGTGGAGAGCGATGGGGAAAGCATTCACCGAGAGCTGCAATCACCCCGGTGAGAACATTCTGTAACCATGAGTCTCCGCACGTCAAGTGATCCATTTGATAAAATGCACTTTGGTATCCGTGAGTCATGAGAGTCTACAAAAATCAATCCACCTTCTGCTTCAACATGCCATTAGCTTGACGTCGCTGTATGAATTTGTGCCAAAGCAGTGTGTACTTTCACTCCAGTGTGGCCCGATCACATCATAAATCCAAAAATAAAAAAAGCTGCCATTCAGCAAGAGAGTCACATCACAGTCAGTCCACAGTGTCCAGATTAGAGGCATTTCAAGACACAGCAGCACAGAGAACTGAAACTCTATTTCTGATGGGGTTAAATTAAAGGAGAGCCAATGATGATTCAGAATAGAAAGCCAGTATGGGTCCATAAGATTGTCAAACTAGTTGGTCTGTGTGATAACATGAAGCCACGGAACAGGCGTCTGAGAAAATCAGTGCACCTTACTAGTGCCGAGCCAATCCTAAGGATCGGTATTGAGGCCAATTAAGGTATATTGTAATGGATCAGTATCTGCTGAAACAAAGCTGATCAAAATCTAATCCTTTCTTTACTGAACTTCACTATGCTTTTTCCACCTAATCCTATTAGTGTTGCAACACCCCGCTCTCCTTAATGATAGCCAACCTCTACACTACACTACTACACTCTACACTTTGCTACATACGCAAGTTAAAATCACTGTGTGGTAATTAGGGCTGTCGGCGAATATTCTAAACTCAAATTCATATTTGAATAGTAAAAAAATCCATCGAATCCATACATTCAATTGTGAAAATGAATATATGAATGTGGGAAAAAAGCAGCACCGCCACACCGGCTGCACTGAAAGCACTGCATGATGGAGAGGACTCAAAACCAGTTTCTATTGTCCTGTAATTAGTGTTCTGTTTTTTGTTTTTTTTTTACCAGGGAAAATCTGTTGAAGTCTATGAAATCTATGAAGATTTTTCAATGTAGATGTGAAAATATTCCGGCTCCTGGCACTGTTTTCCCAAACTGTTTCTCTGATGTCCGCCCTCTCTCTCACTCCTCTCCCCAATTTGGAGAATTAAGAGTTAATTTCAACCAACCCAGACTTAGTGATGATTGTTGGAAATGCGAAAAGACAAACCAAGAAGGTTTTGTTGAGTTTTATTTTGTTTTTGTCACATTTGAATGAAGTGTGTTTTTTTATGATAAGATTACTGTTTCCGTGAATGGAGTCTGGTGGCTTTGGTGAGAGCGATAGAACAGCTGTTTCTGGTTAAACAAAACAGATGTTACTCTTTAACAAAAATGTATCTCTGTGGTGATCCTTTCCATACTGATGTCAGACACTTATTATAATAATCTGAGCTTGTCGGTGGAAAAACACCAATAGATTTAGCGGATGAACATTAAGGGTGGGCAAACACCCAGAGGGATTAAATTGTAGCGCGTTTCGTGGCTGCCGGCTCCAGCGCTCTAGTTCAATACTGATGATGATGTACTGATAACGATGTTCGAAAATTTACCAAAATCTTCTTGGTTGGTCTTTTCACCGTGCAAACAATCATCACTAACTCTAGATGAGTTATTTAGAAACAAACTCTTAATTCAATGAATCAGGAGAGCAGCAAGAGAGAGGATGGATGTCAGAAGAGCAGTGAAAACAATGTCTAGAGCCGGGATATTTTCACATCTAACTCAGGAATTGTTTTTACCTAACGTTATGACGGGAGAGACAACCAAATAATAATTTTCACAATCAAATGTATGGATTTCTTTTACAATGAAAATATAAATTCAAATTTAGAGTATTTGTTGTCAGCCCTAGTGTGAATGTGAACAATGACTTGGTCACACTGGTGCTTGAGTCTGTTCGGACACCTGGATTAGCAAAACACACTTAACTAAGACCTGACAATAACAAATCTGTTATCCTCCTTTATTAGCAAAGGGCAGTGTACAAAACATTCAGCTAGCAGCTTCTCATTTTTAGCGGCACTTTTGTTGGTCCAAAATTAAAACTGGCCGTTATCAGGTTTGTGTGCTCTCTGCAAGCCGGAGTTTTTACTCAGCCAAAGACTCTTTATGTAGTAAAAAAGCATCATTCTGTAACACCACTGTACGACCACTGAGTGTCTCTGTAGTCCCAACAACTCAAACAGAGAGATACATCTTCTCTCTGGCTGACTATGTTGCGTAAATTAGAGGAGTCATTCTCCCAGTTTGACTTGTTTTCATATCAGTTCATTAAATTGATATCATATCAATTTAAGATTATCAGTGTTATAGTTCTGAATCATGACCTTAAGTATGTGGATCAAGAAGCACGTGGAAAAATAAGGTGGGCCAACTTTAGAAGGCTACAGCTGTTATTTCAACGTGCCAGATACGTATTTAAGCAACATTTAGATAAATATAAGTATTGGAACGGACCCAATATGAAAGGACTAGGATTGGGATCAGGACATCACCACTGCTTACCTTCACTGGAGGGGGCTATGGCGCTGTCATCCCACTCCAGGTTGGTGGAGGTGAGGGAGGTGAAAGAGTGCAGAGATAAGCTGTCTGAGCTGGGCAGCATTTCCTCAAAATCCAGCAGGTTCTGGGGTTTGTAGTATTCTGGCATGTAGGGGGCCACGTCCAGATAGGGCACATCCTGAACCAGCAGGACCCAACACAAACATTACAGACACACTGCTCACATTTAGGAGATGAGTTTCTCTTGATATTTTAATGAAATGTGTGCTAACCAGCTCCAGATCAAAGCGAATGAACTCCAGGCCGGACACCAGCGTGAGGAAGAGCGTGAGGTGGTCATGACTACAGACCAATGCGTTTCTGGCAGAGTAGAAAATCAGCTGTCACAGACAAGCACTTATCACAAAAATACCTGAACATATCCATTTGTTTTCCACCATATCAGATACAGTAAAAGACACAGAAAAACAGACAGTAATTCCTAAAATGCAATGTAACTTCAACTTCTTACATTGTATCAATTTGTGAATTCAGGAAAGATTTGAGACAGATCAGATGACTTACTTGAAATAATACTTCTGCAGTAATGCCTGGTTCTCCTGGAAGAGGCGTAGATAGCTCTCTAAAGAGCTCTCACTCAGTGCCAGGTACAACCATGCACGACCTACACAGAAAAGAGTTCTTTTATAAGCATACAACCCACTGAACACTGAACGTATACAATGCCCCCTAAGTATTGTGCATGTGTGTGTTTGACTGTGTGACAGAGGTGTCTCACTTCGACCAAGGTTGGTTGCTATATGCTGAAGCTCATTGATCTGACGGACAGCCTCTCTCCTGGTGAAGTGAAGGACCAGGACCCAGTAGCCTGAGGAGATGTCCTGTAGCCTGCAATGTAGAAAATGGTCAATAATAATACAAAAGAGCGTGCACTGTGACGGTGAACATGAAGGGGCATGAGGCGTGTACATATGCTTAAAATCAAGAACAATAGGATTTATTACAGGAATTCTTGCATGACTGTTAAAAACAAATCAGATTTCAATTTGCACTGTGCAGCTTTCCTCCTTTCCAGTGTGAAATTTACTGAAGCCTCTTACCCATACAGCAGAGCATGGTCAAGGTGTTCACAGAGGCGCTGCAGGACCCGGTCGTGATTTCGGATGGCTGGTGTCTCATCTTCACAGGCTGCGAAGTAACTCTGCAACTGTAGAGAGAGTCATGGTTTCTCTACCATTTGTGTTGCTGGTGAGATGGAAACTTGAACTCCAATTCCAGTTACAACATTACTACTATTTTTACTATTTCTATAGAACTTATTTTTAACTTTTAAAGAACTGAAAGGTATCATTTTAAAGGTCTGTCCTAACAGTTAGATTCATGAGGACTGACTAGCTTAGATACATGGATTTAGAGAGGAATGTTTTTATTATTTATGTTGCATATATCTGAAACCAGCTGTGGTTTAAAACTTTGGTGGCAATTTACTTTTTATGCAGGACGCAGAGTGCTGAGTACACGGTTACCTCTATTGGGCCATTATCCATGATTGTTCAGCCAATCTGTTGAATGCTCTTGGAGGAAGTTGGTGAAAGAGCTCTCACCAAGCATTCCAAACTGGCGGTTATGATTTTACTGTAATACAAACAAGCCGAGCAAGCGAGTTCTTTTTATGGCCATAATGAATTTCTAACCTGAGGATCAAGTCATTTCCTTGTTTTAGTTCTGTACTCCAGCACACTGGATTTTAAATGCAACAACAGCTACAGTATGAGCAGACACTGGGCATTAAGGGAGCTTAATGGTGTTCATATCAATATGGAGGGAACACTGATGATCCCCAAGGTTTAGGAGAGTACGGCAGGCGACAAAGATCCCGCAGTGCAACATACAGTCAGTAGAACCAAAGAATTTAGTGCCGAGCAGTGGAATTTTCCTGCCCTAAATCCAACTGGGAATGAGTTTTACTACTGTGGTCCCAGTGTGAGGGGACTCCTTGTGTTGGAATTTTACTGCTGAAGACCAGACTGAAGGCAAGAAACACATGAAACAAGCAGTAAGGGAAACTGGCTGCAGCACAGAGAGAGACAGAGCACCACCAGGGAAGATACCAAGTGCCTGCTGATGTCTGCTGGTTGGAGGCTTGAGCCAGTCACATACGGTTTACAGGATATGCAACCAAGTATTTTTGGTCCCCTCAAATCAGGGGACTA
This sequence comes from Heniochus monoceros, assembly GCA_029783685.1. Classification (NCBI taxonomy): domain Eukaryota; kingdom Metazoa; phylum Chordata; class Actinopteri; order Chaetodontiformes; family Chaetodontidae; genus Heniochus; species Heniochus monoceros. The sequence goes on along the minus strand of JAPZEA010000002.1, from coordinate 6,280,970 downwards.
TGTAATAAAAGGGCTACAATTCCTACATTGTTCATCTCATGTGGATGTAATCAATGATGAAAAGGTGCCACTCCTATCGTTACAGTCATCCTTTCATTTCAAATCCAATGTGCTGGCATACAGCTCAAACCCAACAAAAACTCTGAATGAACTACACTGTAGGTACCTTATTGGCTGGAATAATTTACATAAACTCTACATTTGTTCTGACACAAACAAAGTACAAGGTTAGCTGCAGGCATTTACTGAAAGGTACCATTTGTTGATGAAGATGATGCTAATGTATTTACACGTGGTCCACTATCCTATGGTAACCTGCAGAATCTTCTTGAGCTTAACCCCAGCACAGGGTATTGAAACACTGAGGCATGACCAAGCCATGTGTGGGTAGGAGCAGCTTTGTGGATTGTGACCCAAAGAAAGAGAATTTACATCCTGTGACTATCTTCACATGACTAAGCAATGTTTGTCTGAGGTAAACGCTGTACACTGTCTTGGAAGCTTGAGGCGTACCATTCATAAGCACTTTCACGGTTCTGCGATAAAGAGATAAACAAAGTAACTGGACTAAAAACTTAGATCAATGTGGATTAAAGGAGCAAGACAGTACTACACACACTAGGATGGGCTTTCTAATGAAATCATCTGATTATGGGACTGGTGGACTCTTAATGGGAAATAACTGACAGAGAAAAATGAGAGAGTCTACGCAACAGAAAAGCTGAAATGCACGTTTGTGGAAAGAGAACAAACATGCAGGGAGAGGAGGAAGAGGATGCACTGCTGTCTGTCATGAGGAAGGTAGTTTCACAACACCAGGCACAGTTTAACCAAAAAAAAAAAAAACTTAAAT
>JAPZEA010000002.1:6262261-6275507 GCA_029783685.1 Heniochus monoceros | reverse complement strand
AATATCAACAGTATCAGCATACTGAGTGTTAGGGTGGAAAAGTGCAGTGATTATACTTACCCAACACCCTTGAACAGAACAGGTTTATTGGTGGGTTTGCCGACAATAGTCGGAGCTTTCAGCAGGTTCTCTGGATCAGCAACAATCAGGGTGTGCTGGAGAAAAGAAGGATCACTTGTGAGCAACAACAGGGAGTGTCAGCTCCAAAGACTGGACTGGTGAAACTGGATGTGCCTGCTGTCTGAACAGAACTCTGTTTACCTCTCCAGGGTCAGACACGTCATAGTTGTGATGGTCAATGACGGCAGTCTTTTCTTCATCAAACTCAATCCCGCACTCACTGCCGAGCTCCCTCAGAGGGTCACCTGTATAACAGAAGAAGAATATTAATACAGGATATTTATGCCATTTTATATAATATTGCAGCAAAAACTGTTGGAAATCAACTGACCGATATCTGAACTGGCAGCAACCAGAACGTTGCCTCCACCATCAATGAAGGATGTGATCGTCTCCACGTTGATGTTTCCTCCGAAGTCTGCAGACGCCCAAAAATTAATGATTTGTTTCAACAGGGCAAACACAAGGCATTCAATTATTAACTTGACTTCAAATTAAGTGTGTGAAATTTACCCTCAACTGATGGTGAAAAGATGATTAAATGGTCATACAGGAACTGGCCGTATTTGATCAGAGATAGGGAGGGATCATCTGCTGTCTTGAATGTGATGTCAAAGCCACGATCTGAGCAGGAGAGATACATCATCAGTGGCACTGAAACACTGACACACGTTCATGCATTTTTGCAATAACTCGAACAAGGTGGCAGTGCACTGCACCCTATAGCTCTTTATGTACAGTATACTTTACTCTTATTAGGATTGCTAACATACAAATGATACATTCTACTGCCCAAGTGGGAAAGTGGGTTTCCCGACTACACAATGTACCTGCTAGTAAATGTTTTAAATAAAGTAGCTGGGGAGATACTGGCAAGCCCAATTACAGTATATTAGTCAGTGAAGCATTAACTCAGGATAACATGCTAACAACCGCATGTATATTCAAATAAGTTATTCGAAATGTATAGAGTGTAGCTTTACTTGAAACTTTGGTTGAAGATGAATATATCTAATAGATAAAGACTGAATCAAAATATTCAGTATTTAGTGTATTAGAAGTATGCCGACATAGAGAGTGGCCCAGTGTCGACTCACTGCAGTGTAAGGTAACATTACGAAGCGCAAACACACCCATTATTTAATTAGAAACATTAAACTGCCAGAGGCTTGAATGAAATTTGGCGAGACACAGCGAACATAATGCAGCTAAGGTAACGTTAGCAGCCTTGCTGTGCTACATGAAGCTCAATTCTACAGGCTCAAGTCCTAAACGCTATATATTCAATGCCAGAGGCCTGTTTGCAATACAATGGGAGTCTATAACAGTTCAAAGAAGAGTATTTATAGATGAAAAAATACGAATCTCGTACTGACCTGCCAGACTGCGGAAGAAGATTGAATGGGTGTCTCTGATGTTGAGGTTGTCCAGCAGAACCAACGTTTTACCGTCAGCCAAAGCACAATGCAACATGGACGCTAACGAAAGGAGAAAAAGGATATTGTTTTCCAAAAGTCTGAACCTCCTTTGGGTCCTCATTCCGGTTTGTTTTTTGGACGTTGATAAAGAACTGGAATGGTTCGTCTGCAGTACTGCTGTCAACGACGCCATTTTGCTGCAGAAGTCGACGTCAGCGTTAGTAGTCGACTTCACTTTGACCCCCGAGATCCAGCCAATCACAGAGAGGAACGCGTCCCACTGACTGTTACACCGCCAATAGGATGAAAGCTTTATTATAAGACTGGCAATCACGGAAGAATACAAGTCAAGGGACTGAAATTAAAATATTTCCCATATTTATTGAATAATCGTAACCAAGAGTAATTCCATGACTTTATTATGAGTTGAATTCAAGTGCCTAAATGACTTAAAATGTCCCCATGTTTTGTGGATGTTTATCTTAAGAAATAGCGCATGGTTGCAAATAATTTAGCAAAATAATTATACCCTATTCCTGCTATGTGCCTTCTTTTCTTTATTGAATTTATACATTTTATTACTTAATATATCTGGCACACACTTTTTCCAAACGCCATGATACTTGAGGAATTCCATGTACAATGTAAAATTTCAGAAACAAGTCACAGCACATTGTTTTTAGAAAAATAACAGCACAACACAAGGCTGGTCAGACTGTGTGAGGGTTCTTTATTGATCAGATGATGAATAACAGTGAGTCTAAGCAATGTTACTGATAGAATGTTATTGATACTGAATGTTACTTGCAGGTGTTAATATAAAGACACATGATGATGACATAAACCATTACTGACAGGGAACGGCCCACACACCAATGTAACCAGTTTAATGCAATACCAGAAAAAAAGCTGTCTTCCTATCAAAACTGAGAATTGCTGGCCAGCTTGTCATCACCACACACATTTCTTTGTATCTTTTATCAGAGGTATTAAGACTTTTTTAGAGGACACACAACAAATATACAAATATCATACATGCACAGCATTTAAAATGTTTGCCAGTACATGAATGTATGACATCCCACTTCTGGAAAACGAGGAGGTAATAATTATCCCCTAATTGAATCTTTAGTACCCCTACATGTTCATGTAGATACTCTCTGTATAATGTGCTTTTCATGAAAATACTTCAACTAAGTACAATAAAATATTGTTCACTGTTTAAGGAAAATGTACATATCTCATCTGAGTGAAATGGAAAAATAACACAGAGGTCTTTCTTTAAGTTAGGTTAGGCAAGACAGAAAAAGGACAATGTGCAGTCCTGCATTTCATTCGAAAAATAAACTATACAAAGTAGTATATCCATTTCTGAAGGAATTCTCAACAATATCACTGTATCTCACCTCGTTTCCTTGAATTATGACCAGCAAAAACAAGATTTACAACCACACATCCTCAGACAAAGTTGTTTAAAAAGCGTTATAAGTTATGAATCCAGTTTAGATTTATTAACATCATGGCATGTTGAAACTCCGAGGCCTCATCAGCTCACTTCATTTCTTGTATTTCCTTCTCCTGTACAAAATAGATTTCTGTTACAAGCAATATTTCATACGCTCTTTACCAATCTGCTCTACTACACCTGACTCTCACATTCCATCCCCTCCTCTTTTTCCTCCTCTGCCTCTGCTGCAGCTTCATCCTTCCCCTCTGTGTGGAGCTCAGTGTGGGTTTCCACCTCACCCGCCTCTCTCCCCTCCTCATGAATCACCGCTGCTGACTCTTCCCCTTGCTCTTGTGTCCCCCCCACCATCCCTCCTTCTGCCTCTCCCTCTCCATCCGGGGCACGGAAGATAAGTTCTCCTTCCTGGATGACCTGCTCGGCTGTGGGTTGCCATGTTGTGGCAGAATCCCCCTCGGCGGCAGTGGCCGTGGTGTATTGATAGAAGTCAGAATCGGCCTGAAACATGACCAAGGCCTGAGCCGTGTGGATGCGTACGTGTTGAGCGAGGGAGCTGGCGTCCAAGAATTTATCACCACATGAGTCACAAGCATACAAGATCTGGGTGTTGGGGTCTGGAAACAGAAGAAGAGTTAATAAACAAAGTAAGCTGTTATTCCTCATGCTGTGTTCCCTTTAAAGTTACAGCCTCTGTGGCCGTCAGTGATATGGCTTAGAATGAAACTAAACACAACAGCACATAATATAATAGCTAGATTTGACAACATTAACCAAGTTATAACAGCAACTGCACAGTTAAAACCTGACAGGTAATCCGTGACGGTAAACATCATTGACAAAACACAGTGCTGAAAAAAGTGTTTTCTCAACTGTTTCCAAGGTCAAGACTAAACCTTGAAACTCAATTTTTAGTCCAGCATGGACGAAAAGTCCTCAAAATGCTCAGAGAAAATGAACATTTCCATTTGACCATTACAATTCAGCGACTACAGGACAAGCTCTATATTCAGGTATCATCGAAAGCTGCAGAACAGCTATTAAAGAGACGTTGTGGGGAGGTTGTTTTCTCATCAGCATGTCACTTTTCTTTTTTTATCGAACTCTTTATCAGGGCGTAATGCAGCAACAGATTTACACAAATGTTAACTAAGTTAGAAAACTATTTTGGTACTGGCACCAATTCCACTTCAATGTATAGTTCACTGATTTTCAGATGAAAATCACATACCTAATTTATCATATAACAAATCTAAGAGGGTATGTACATAGGTCGGTTCAAGCATCTGCTTTCCTTGCATTAAGTCACGATATTGGCAGTGGTTCTATTTTATTTGTAGCGTTTATTGATTAAATATGTGCAAATGCAAAAGCTCTGTAAATTGCATGTTTAAATAATAAAAGAAATATTTTATGTAATGTACCGACGTTAACAGTAACAGGTACAAGGGAGGAGTTGATGGAATAATGCTGCTGCACAACTGCACAAAACAACTGAATGAATTCAGGTCACTATGACATCCAAAACTCTCAGTACAGTTTATGCATGACATACTTTCCATTCCCAGCATTAGTTTTGTTTTCTTTTTCGTTTCTCTCAACCCCTGTGCCTGGCTCCACTGTTTGTTTGGTTTTTAATGCTATGATATTATTCCGATACAGATGTCTGAGTTCATACTGTACAGTGAGCTCCTTGCAGTCTTACCTGCTTCTTGCACTTTCTCTACTGCCTTGGTGATTTCTGCTTTCAAAGCCTCTGTCTCATCTGCAGACACTGAAGCAGCCACTGGTACGACTGTAAACAGACATCACACAAGGTGAAAAAAAACTGTCGGAGCCCTTAATCCTCATGCATCTTTCATTATCTGAATTAGTCCAGGGTTCTATCTGCAGCATCTGTCACAGGTCCTAGCCCAGGATATTGACATTCCCCCCAAACATCACTGAACTCGGCCTTGCTGTCTCACCTGTCAGCTGAGCGACAGCACTGGCTGCCAGGGTGACAATGTCCTCCGTGGTGACGGTAACTATGTTGATCTCGCTGTCAGACGTGGATGCCCCTGCGCATCCATCAGCTCCCTCGTCCGTGCTGCCCCCGGCTACCACCAGCCGCTTCATGCCGGCCTTGCCGTGGTGAACGGTCTTGACGTGTGAGCGCAGATTGTCCACCCGATTGAACCCGCGGCCGCATTTATCGCACAGGAAAGGTTTCTCCCCTGAGAGAGCAGGATGCAGGGAAAGAGAGAAAGCATCAACTGAAGATTAAAGGGTGAAAGCTGTTGGATGTAGAGGAATATTAACAACATCAGAAGGCCTGTATCTCTATTTCCTCCATTACCGCGAAGACCCACAATCATTTGAGAACAAATTTTGCCCTTACCCGTGTGAATGATAATGTGCTTCGACAGGTCTCCCACATTAACAAAAGCCTTGTTGCACATCTGACACTTGTGCGGCCGGACATTGTCGTGATGTCGAATGTGATTGGCCAGTTGACTGGACTGCACAAACCTGCCCAGAGAGAGACATAGTATTCATCCCACAGCTAGCTTCCAACATTCACACTGGCATTGCATTTAAAGGGTCAGTTCACAAAGATTACAAAACAGCTACAGCTCTGACTATCTTCTTGCTGACCTTTTGCCACAGCGATCACACACATAGGGCTTCTCTCCAGTGTGCTGGCGGACGTGAGCGATGAGCGAGCTAGCCTGGGTGAAGGCCTTGCCGCAGATAAGACAGACGCAGGGCTTCTCTCCTGGAAAATACAAATTACAGTCTCACCACGGTGGGATGTTGATAATATTCATGTGGCGTTTCAGATTGAAAAAATGAGAATACGTTGCCCTCACATTCAGTAGCCTGTCTGAATGTCACGGGAGTACCTGTGTGGATGCGTTCATGCCGCTGCAGAGCTCCAGGGTCACTGAAAGCTCTCTGACAGTGCACGCAGATGTACGGTTTCTCCCCGCTGTGAACGCGCAGGTGTCTCTTCAGATTTCCTACGAGGGAAACACAACCACACAAAGGTTAGGCCAAATGCCTCAAAGCAAAGACAAACTAAAGAGGTCAACTTCTTTTAGATAACATGCACACAAACTAAAAGCAGCTGGTGTTTGCTCCGGACAAAAATACTATCTGACTAATGGGTGTCACTGTAGGCATGATGGCGTTCTTTTGGAATGGTTAGAACAACATTTAAATATCTGAAAGGTCGGGAGGCGATTATATGAGGCTGCTCATATTACAGGGATCGGCACATTTAAAGTTGGAGCTCCGTCCGTGTGTTCCAGGTGACTATTCTACATGTCAGGTATTTGGCTCACAGCAGAAGGAGCTTGTATGACCAATTAACTGTAGCTCAGTGTCACCACTGTGTTTACATCACTGGTGGCATCGTTCTAACTTTCACTGAAATCAAGTGACCCCAGCGGGCAACTAATAATTATTTTCATCATTAATGCGTCTGTTGAATAAAAGCCCTGAACACAAGTATAAAAAAAAAAAAAGAGAGAGAAGCAGCAAATCATCATGTTTAAGAGAGTTTGGGTTGAATTTCAATTTTTTGATAAAGTGAGAGTGGTTCATTTGTTTCAATAAAAATGTCACAGGTTAAGAAAACATATGGTCCATACTACCCTCTCACCTGAAGTGGTAAACTGTTTGCCACATTCCTTACACTTGAGAGGCCCGTCTGTGATGTGGATTTTTAAGTGAGCCTTCAGATTTCCCACCTAAAGACAACACAACAGCAGGTAACAAGTTAACATTCTCAATATAACTTTTTTACAATTAAAGACATTAAAACATTTTCAGAAAAATCTGAAATCATGTTTGTAGTACAGTTGCTGTTGTTATAGTATAATATACTATAGCATTTTAATGTAATGTTTTATAAAGAAAGCTCTTGTGGCTGCTGTTTTTCCACAGAGCATGCTGTTACCTGGTTGAAGCGTTTGTCACAGTGTGGACACTTGTTGCCCTTCTCCGTGTCGTGCGTCTCCAGGTGTCTCATCTTGGCGGTGGGGTCGGAGAAGGCCTTCTCACAGTAGTCGCAGTGGTACGGCTTCTCGCCGCTGTGCACCAGCTGGTGGCGCTTCAGGTTGCCAGATGTGGTGAAGAGCTTCCCGCACACTTCGCAGCTGTAGCGCGCCTCGCCCGTGTGCCGTTTGCGGTGCAGGTTGAGCAGGCTGATCTGTCTGTAGCTCTTTCCACAGGTGAGGCAGCAGTATGGCTTCAGAGGGCTGGGAAGCAAGGAGACGCTCAATTTTAAGACACAAACCCGACAGAGCTCAGTAGGCAGGTGTCAGTAAAAAGGAGCACAGGTAAACTAAGTGCGTGTCATTCACCTGTGTGTTTTCTCGTGGGCTTTACAGGCTGCAGGGTCAGAGAAAGCCTTGTTGCAGTCCCGGCAGCTGAACGGCTTCTCTCCTGTGTGAATACGCATGTGTCTCTTGAAATTTCCAGTGTGTGTGAATTTCTTCCCACAGTCCTGGAAAGAACAAAATATGTCACAATGAGGTGAGCATTTAATGCAAAGATTTGTATGTGAATGTAACCAACATTTACACAACACTCCCTGCGTCACCTAGATTTGCATAAAAGCTCCCAGTATCACTGACTTATCCATGTTTGAGGAAGATATATTAGCTTTAATGCATCAGGCAAACCAGCTCCAGGTGCCTGGTGCTGTTACAGCTGTGGCAGTGATGACCAGAAAGTTGATATTATCTTTCATGCAGAAGCTAAAGAGAGCATTAAGTCTCACAAAATGTAAACCCCAAACTAAAAAAAAGTAATGTTACTGTTCCTCCTGCTCCCGGACTGACATGTCTCACCTCACATTCGTGCGTCACCGAGCTGTAAGGCTTCGACTCGGATCGGCTGCTCATAGACGTTGACGCGGTTTGTCTGCCCTCTCCCTCGCTGCTCCAATCGACCGCTCCCATCTGCTGGCTAACCTCGCTGTCTTCTTCTCCAGCCCCCTCTTCATCATCCTCAGCTTCCCCATCGCCGGCCTCCCCAGAGTCTTCCGCCTGTTCTCTGGCCACTTCCGCCGGCTCTATCACCTTCTTCCTGGCTTTTGCCTTTGATGTGCCTTCATCCTCTGAGTCATTGTCTACGAAGGCGACAATAAAGCTCTTCAAAACAAATACTGTCTGGAGTCTTGGCTGCAAAGGGCAATTACTATGATAGCAAAGTGTCTGCAGGTTTCAGAAAGCCACTTTTAAAACTGTATGCCTGTCACTGGTACCTGGAAGAATAGCCATACTAGCTCTATTTAAGATTTTTCTTTTTTTCATGTCTCACATTCCTTGGCTTTATCCTGTCTAAAGTATGTCCCTGTATGATGATACTCAACAAATTCCACAACGAGTGCAAAGCTTAGACAAAAGGGCTGCTGTTTGGGTTAATGCAGCAGAGCAAACCAGTGCAACCTGCTCACCAGGTGGGAAGTTTCTTCGAGGAGGTTTTCTGATTCTTCTTCCCCGAGAGCTCATGTACGACGAGCTACCAGCAGATTTCAACTGTGATTCTGTGAACAAAAGAGAAAATATCTATTAGCTTATTGGTCAAATAAAAAGAGAAACACTTGTTACACACACTATAATGCATCATGTGGAGCTGCAACACTTTAGATTTATAAATGTCAAGACACAAAAAAGTTGGGTCACTGTGTAGAACATAAATAAAACAGAATGCACTTTCTAATCCTTTTGACACATGCTCAATTGAAAACAGTACAAAGACAATATACTTAATATTTGACCTCATCAGCTTCATTGATTTTTGTAAATATCTGCTTATTCTGAATTTGATGCAGCAACACATTTCAAACAAGTTGGGACAGGAGCAACAAAAGACTGGGAAAGTTGTGGAATGCTCCAAAAACACCTGTTTGGATTGTTCCACAGCTAAACGGGAACACTTTGTAAAACTGTTGTTGGTAAACACAGTTTGCAAATGATTTCATTCTGTTTTTATTTATGTTTTACGCAGCTTTTTTTGGAATCGGAGTTGTATGTATTTACTGGGCGTGTAGTCAGTGTCAGAGGGGTCGTCCTGGAATCCAGGCGCATCTAGCGCCACACTTTCTTCCTCCTTCTTTACGGATATCCTCTTTTGAGCAGAAAGGGGGGTGGTTTTGGGGGGTCGTCCTCGGCCTGAGTGGGTTCTGGCGGGGCTGGGCTGAGAAACAGTCTGTTGTGTTTCAGTAGACATGTTTTCCTTTAAGTTTTCCTGATTTGTAGGCTCTTTATCTTCTGTGGCGGTGCTAGGAGGACTCTCGTCCACTTGTGATGCCACTTCTGCCAGGTGGCTCTCCAGTTCCTCTCTCTGCTCTCCTCCAGCCGGTTTGTCATCTGGTTGATTGGAAAGGTTTCTTTCTTTTAACAGAATATTGTGCTGGATCATACTTTTAAGTACTGGATATCAGGCTCCACATTTCATACTTGGACTGCAATGTAGAATTAAAATGTTGAATTTGAATCACACTGAAATTATGTGAAAAACGGTTCAGCATAAACAGCAAAAAATAGCAAGTAAAAGAAATTGCACAAAATGTCAAATTCGTGAAATTGTCTCATGATCCTCATATCAGTGAAAGACGTTACCAGATGTTAATTTTAATTAAAGGTTAATATGAGTTTAACAGTCAACTAACATAAATATCTGAAGTTTAAAATTTAAAGCTCTGACTTGTTATTTCTTTACATGCTATCCACGATGACTGCTACCAAGTACAGACAAAGTGAAAATATTTTGTCACTAGCAAAACACAGACAGGAAACGTCATGCCGTGGAAAGCCAAATTAAAACACATTAGATCGCTAAATTAATTCAACACAGAAAAATGATGTTGTTAACCTTATCTGGCCCTTTCTACACCAGCAACAAATGGTTGACCTGGTTCATCTCTTGTCAAATTGAGGGCACATGTGAGGACAATGACTTAATTTAAAAAGGGACAGACATGAAAATGTAAAGAGGATTGATGCAATGACTGTAGTTACACTGAGCATTTACTGCAGTCTTACACTGAAAAAGCCGACAAAGCTACGTGAAAACTGGACTCACCAACAGCGAAATCCAGGGTTATGACGGATGGAGTTGGATTTGCCATTGACTGGTACGCACAGCAGGCATTTACAATTTCTTGCATCTGTAGAAAGTTAGCAACAGCCAGCACGTCTTCTACATTCTGTGGACTTAAACTCAGCTTGGCTGTGTACATAAAGTCCAGGACCTGACCCAAACCTGCAATCAACAATACAACAGGTCCGGTCAGCAGCACTGAGTTGGGCTATATTTACTATTATGTAAGCAAAGTTAGAGCATTGAAAGATGAAAATGACAAAATCAATCAAACAAATAAATTGAAGGTCTGCAGAAACGTGTCCACAGGCTGATGGGAACCCACCTGCTGCATTGCTGATGTCCAGATGCACCACATCCTTCTGGTCCAGGAAGAGGGTGCGGAAGTAGATACTGCAGGCCGCCAGCACGGCTTTGTGGGCCTTGAAGTCCACCCCGTCCACAACAAAGGTGCAGTCACACAGCAGGCCCTGCTTGCGCTGGCGGTTAAGCTGCTCCAGGACCTTCCCGCTGTGCCACGGAAACTCCATCGTCCCGAAGGCTCGTGGATGGTGGAAGAGGCTGGCGGGCAGGCACAGGCCCGGTGGAGCGCTGGACACAAGAGGCCACATACGACACATTAGGAGAGGCTCAAAAGGCTGAGGGTAAGCTGGGCCGGTGAAACAGTTTGTCTTTACACTATTAATGACATTCATGGACCTTTTGTTGAAAACTATCAATCAGTCGATCACCTCTGATATGACTGTCTGATATTCCTGCCTTAGCACAGTAAAACAATCTCATTTTATGCGTGACTCAGATGACTGACCAGAGCTATTCCAGGGTGTGAGATGTGACAGTGTATGTGACACAAATACAGACTACCAGTTAAAAAAAAAAAAGACAGAGAAAAGCAGCCTTCAAAAACCATGGAAGTAAAACATTAATACAGTTCCATAGTATCTAAACTGTCGTCAGGATTTTGTCTAGTTTTTTATCTTGACTAATTTCTACCACTTATATACTACACGTGTGTTATATGTTTACATTGCTGTATATTACATAACTCCATCCTGCAGTTCACTCCTATTTGCATGTACTGAATCCATAACTAAGGTCAGGTCGATGGTTCCTATCAATACACTCTAAAATGCACACAGCCGTTAACATTTGTACGGAGGTATGTCTTGCTTTGTGTTAATAAAGCTAAAAAGTCAAACAAGTATTTTGTTACTTTTGTAGAATATGTGTTTGGTTTGTGTTGTATTGTCAGTGAATGACAGTGTCGTCTGCACTCAGGCTCTTTACACCACTAGAAAATATAGTTAGCAGTTAAACCCCAAACTACGGGGGAAAAAAAATCAAAATACGGCTAACTAATATAAAGATAACAAATCTACGAAGTGGCGACATTCATCAGAAAGACACTACCATTTAGCTTCATCTCACGTCCTGTTAACTATGCAACTGACAGCCACACAATAGCCTAATTTTCCACAGCAATTAAGATATTTGCAGACTGGATAATCAGTTTCTCTAAAAGTTTTGTCACTTTGGTTTGACAGTGCAACAAATCGATTATAATTCCTCAATCCTTGTAGCTTCGTTATCAGGGATTAATTTAGCGTGCCTTGACATGCATGTAGCAAGGGACAAGATGGCGGAGCGATGAGTCGGGCCTACCTTCATCCCTTCTTGTTTTCACAGCTAGCTCGCGCTTTCCGCTTCGTACAAGCGCCATTTTAACAGAAACTAACTCCCGAATTACCTCCTTGTTGTCGCTTCTTCTCTCCGGGTTCAAACCGCTGGTACAGGCAGTCTTCTGAAGTATTTGACTCGGTTAGGAAAAACAAACCCAATCGAGTTTTTCGGTGATCGATCTTGCCCCGCTAACTTCATCCGCCACCATCTTCCTCTCTCTGATCGATTGATAGGGACCGGCCGGATGTATCGCAGGAGCACGCGCACTGTGAACACATGCTGTTCCGATGATGGCCGCGTGATGGTGTCATAGGCTCGCGCTACGTGATGTCTATGCTACTGAAGGAGTTCAGCACATCCGTGTTGGTGACGCACAACCACAAACAACACATAAGGTGTTTTTAAACTGATTTTCACATGTAGCTGATGGAGCCATTGATAAACCCAAAGTGTGTGAGCTCGTCTTTTTAGGCTGTCTCAAATTTGAAGCTTACAGTGTGCTGAGGAGTATTAGACTAATGTGAATTATGCAGGTCCATGTCATTTAGAAATAATGATACAGAACCACCTCCAAAGCAGCTGAGGGAACATAAAGAGCGTTCATTTCAAGGCTACTTACATTATAAATCATCTAATGTTTTTTTTAATCAGGCGGCCTTCCTCCAGGAGGAACAGGGACACACCAAAATGCAAAGGCCACAGCCTGTGGCATAAATTATAGCCACACAACAAAGGATTCTAAATAATTTTGCTTGAATAGTGAAAAGCACCTTTGAAATTCTTTTCTCATGAAAACAGGACAGATGTCTCATAAATGCCTCCACAGACAAAGGAGTGAATAGAAGCAGCGTCCATGAATGCTGCTCTGTTTCGTATTGATTTTGAAACTAATTTCTCTCGTGGTGCGCACCGTTAACCCACCTCCATGCCTGTTTGTCTTATTTTTTCCTCTTTATGTGGATATATGATGAAGAAAACAATGGTGTCAGATCAATCAGTACTTTCATAATGAGTTATTAATTGATCAGCATGTTGAATGAAGACAGCGATACTTCTGAAAAAGCATAGAAAACCAGCTCTCCTCCCAAACTCCATGCCCATAGCTTTAATAAATACAACTGATCCATGCCATACCTCCATCAAAAAACATCAAAATGTTTATTGTCAAAGCAGGAGAATTTTATTCACACAAATGATAATATACAATAAATTATTGTTAACGTGACAACCATCAATTTCAGAGGTGAGTCTTCATTTTTGGACCTGTGTTAGTGGACAGGAGTGAAGCAGTGAACTGCTCAGTTAATTTCTGTGTGTGTGTCTTTGTCCAAATGCTGTACACGTCCAAGCCCCCGTGTCTCAATGTGCTATGTGCAGGTATGACACATTGCTACGGTGTATGGTGAACTAACAGAATTTAAATGAGCAGTAGTAGTAAGTAGTGATGAGCAGCCATTGTTGCAGCCATGGA
>JAPZEA010000002.1:5926888-5939790 GCA_029783685.1 Heniochus monoceros | reverse complement strand
GATTATGAAACTGGAAATATTCTCTGCAAGAAGAGCAGCCAGCTGCCATCTGACAGCCTCGGTTGCCTGTAAACTGCTATTGTGCTGAATCGCGTTCACAGAAATATCATTTTGAAGGGAAGTGAATGAAAAGGGGATTAAAGAGCATGCCTCAACAACACGTAGGGAGACACTTCTATTGAAGTCAGTGAAACGATAAATAGAGCTTCAGCCTCTTAGTTTTTTATGTGTCTTTCTTGCCTTTGTGGAGCACTCTTTGGCTGAAAGAGGAAAATCTGGCTCAGCACAAAAGACTTTTCCACCAATTCTGAATAAAGTACTGTGATTCCTAAACTGGAATATCGCTGCCTTTCGGTCAGCTGCTGAGCGGTCAGTGCAATATTGAGTTATTTCTAGCCGTCCTGGACAGCAGCTGCGGTTAGTGGCTTTGTCCTGCTTCACGCCTTGAGCTGTGGTGTCAGCAGAAATTGGTCTATGTGCCACAAATATCCAATTATTGGTTCCACCGTGGCTCAGCAGACAGTGGCAAATACTGAGTAGGCTCCTGTCGTCATCACGGTCCCTCTGTGCCCCTCTCGCTATGTGCCATGAACTCCCCCGGTCATGTAGAGATGCTTCACTGAGGCAGACCTGCCAGCAGAGTTAATCTCGTTAGCGGAGCTACACTTTAATGAGCATGGCCAAACGGGTTCCTTGCTGTTTGAGTTGCAAAGAACTGGAGTATAAATTTAAATAAAACTAAATTGCAGCAATAATATAAGTCTAATTCATGAATTCATAAACATGTTTTTCAGAATCTTGCTAAGTCAGTCAGCTACTGTAAATAGCTTATGTTGAAGCTTCATGCTACGTGTCTACATAGATCTTGGAAGGTCGGACAAGCTTATTCAGTTAAACCTCTTTCACAAATGGAACCACCGACTCGGCTGGGTTCACTTATTTCTGTTAAACAGCGTTTTTTGTTCTTCAGCCTTTGGACTCCCGGGTCAGTATCCACAAGTGGTTGTCATGACTGAAACTTTTAAGTTAAGGGCTACAGTGAACAGTCTAATACGCCCTTATCAGACATGGGATAGGTAGCATCATTGGGTTCATCTAACAGTTAAAGGAGAACTCCCCCTATTTTACACATCAAAGTCTTCCAGGTCTCTGGGAGTACATACAGAACAAAAACGTTGGATAAAGCCTTTTGTACTTCCATCGGGAGCTGCGTGAAACCTGATAAATGTCCTCAAGTGATGTGGAGTTAGAAAGAAGCGGGTTTACTAGAACTCTGACTGAACTGTCAGCAGTTCAGTTGCATTGTGGGTAACGTAGGCTCAAGGTTATGACAAGGAAGCAGAATGGACAGAATAAAAAAGATGATATCTATGGTTCTTCCGTATCGATGTGATCCCTTTTTGAAAACTGTCCATTGTAAGTGTGATAATCATCAGAGTGCAGTCCTAAATTGGTGGAGTACAATGGCTTTTTGTAATTCAGGCATAACGTTGGCTATGGCTCTATTCAGACCTGACCTGAGGGAGCAGGAAGCAGAGAGAAGTCAGTCTGCACCAGGGACGGACTGTAAAACTTATTTTGCCGCTCGTCAGTTTGAAAATTTGTTTGATGGTAAATTCTGCTGTCTGAAGGCCTGGTCAGTCCAGCATTTAAAATGACAACATTGTGTAGTGAGTTCAGTTCAGTCAGTGGAACTGCTGTGATTATTGGATTTGCTCACAGGGACAAAGTTAATCTGTCTGATTTTTTTCACATCAATAGCGAGCTGTATGACAGTGCTGACATTTTGAGGGGACGGAGAGCTGGAGGGTCAAAAATAGAGGACATTTTCATAGCTTATTGGCTGTGTTGAACCATTTGCTTCTTTTTCATGACTGACCTGTTGTGAAAAATATGACAAATGAGTTTTAAAGGGTTACAGAAATCTTGCTTGGTCCAATCTAGTCAGACCGCTAACTTAACTTTTAGATGAAAGTGACTCAGGTGCTTATTTAGACATGAAACATGTAACATGCAAAACTGCCCCCACGTTCATGTAAGTAGGATCACGTCTGAGTTAGTGCTTAGCAGCAAATGCGCTCCGTAATATTTGTTAGATTGTATCTCGTCAGCCTGCCTTTGTCAGTGGGTTTCAGTCTCAAAACGGTAAAATGTTTGGCTTCACTCTACTTTAATCCACCCGGTGAGACTATTTCTGCCTCCAGAGCAGCACTGCCACCAAACCATGTCTGTGTAATTAAAACTCCAATCTGCACAGAAACGCTAATAAAGAATATCTTCAAAATATCTGCTTATCCTCCTTTTGTATCACTGCTGCCGTCTCCTCTCCTCTCTCACTGCCTGTCCAGCCTCTCCTGCCTGCTCTCCCACAGGGCCACCACATGACAGGTCGAAGGTAACAAGCAAAGGACCGAAACAGTTGCCCTTCTAAAAATGCAAGCCACACATTGCTGCTGGGAATTCAGGGCGCTGATGCTTCAGGGATTTTTACTAAGTCACCAGACACATGATAACTACTGTCTCACAACTTCCCAGAGGATCGGGCGGGCTGCGGGAAATCTCAGCAGTGTTATAAAGGAAGGTCTTCACTGTGTCGCTTTTATGTAACAATGTCCTCAGCTGAGGGCATGAGCTGAGGATGCCTGCATTAAAGCATGGAACAGAGGACAAAGATGGAGATGCAGATCATTGCAGCAAACCGCGGCCAGCTCTCCAGAAGAGCCCTGCAGGGAAGTGGGGACGGTTCAATCAGAGGGGAACGTGGGAGGAAAATGCAATCTCTCTATCAACGGGGACCGGGGAGGAGAGCGGGCGAGCTGGGCTGTGACGTAGATAGGCCATTGATTATGGCTGCTGCTGCAGTATTTCACCAGTGAGAGCTAAATTTAGAAAGAGAGGGTTCCCTTCTGCTATCCTGGGCCGGCCCACTGCTCTGCATTCTGCTGCAGAGTGCCGCGCTTAAGCGCTGCAAATCAATGCAACATGCCGTGTGCTCTTCAATATACCAATATCAGTGGAGGTGTTACATCACAGCACGAATGAACACAGCACGGCACAATGATGTTTTGTGAGGATTAAATGCACAATTACGGCTAAAGAATTCTTATTTTTCCTATTTACTTGCAGAAAACTGAAATTCCACAGTGTTGTTCCATCCACATGTACTGCTTGTGTCAAATGTCCAACTGAATTCGGTCAAATATTCAAATCTAAAGAAGTACATGTAAGACAAGAAGATTAAAAACCAATGCCACTGCAGTGCAGCAATGCACAAATGTACACCTAATGTGGCTCTGAAGAAGAACGACTGCAAGTTATGACGATGGTACTTTAATAGCAATGCAAAATCCTTCAATAACCTTAGTTAAAGATTCCAAGAAAAGGTGAATTGCAAATGAAATGGTGCATAACACTGAAATGTATGTAAAGGCTTTCACTTTTGCCAAGAAATCTGTCCTGCAGGTCCTGCAGAACCTTTTCTCTCCAAAAGAAGTTTTTTCAAAGCAAATTAGTCCGTTTTAACAGGCAGCTAGATGCCTTTCTGTTCTGTGCCGTTATCAGCTGCTCCAACAACTAACTTCAAAATGGAAAGTGAAAGCCACACATCTCTGCTTCACTATCATAAATCTTGATGAAAGTCTCATATTTTGATCTTCAAAGCAGCTCGCTGAGAGAGGACCACGAGCAGCTCCTGTCAGAGCCATCAGCCTGCCTGGGCACAACGGTGAGCCACTAACGACCTTGCATATCTCTTGATAGTAGCTTGGTTCAACATTTCCTGGCTGAAATTCCTTTTTTTTTTTTCAGCATCGTGTGTTACCAGCTTGTATTAAATGATGATTTCTTCTCATTACAATGCATGAAATCACGGCTTTTGTTCATTTAGAACCATAAGCTGCTGGGTTTAGCTAACCTTACTCCACACAGCACTGTGACATCCAGCCTGTGGAGGTCGGACTGAAGCGGTAGCTTAATGTTACTTCTTCCCAAAGCCTCTGTGATAATTAATCTCAGACTGGTGTTTAGAGACTGAATAACTTCCACAATAACGCAGACAGCATTTATAAGTCGGAGGGGGCGAGTGACGACTGTGACAAACCCAAACATCTCTCCTCTCGCTGTCAGCGGAAATCCAGCTCCACAGAGAGACAAACACATGAATCAGCTGTCACATTCGTCTGTAGGAGCTCCACAGAAACCGGATTCACATTCAAATCTATATCCTGATAATGCGCCAATACTTTGCTTTATTAATTCAGTGTACAAACGGCCCCATGTCTTTTTCTTTTGCAGCACTTATGTGTAGATTTTTTAAAAATTGGAGTTTTTAGTCTAATTTTGCTACAAAGAAAAAATATTCCACCAGATTAATTTGAAGGGTGCTATAATCTTTGCAATTATTTTTATAGTGGCCCAAGGAATCATAACTATTCAAAGTCACATGACAACATACATCTGGATTTTTTTCCCTCAGTGTTGGCTGCACAGGCTAACTCAGGTGAGTGCCTCAGCATCACGTTGCCTGGCTCTGCGCTACTCTTCCAGCCTCAGACGATACTCTTTTAGCTCCATCTGCAGGGCATGCATAAGAACACACACGCATATACACAGCAGACTCAGGGTGCTTTGGACTAAACCAAAAAAGTCCAAAAACATGTTTGTCATCTTTGCAAAACTTGAAAAGTTTCAGAAAGTTCCAGCTTTGGAACTAGCCTGATCTGACTAACCTGCAGATGTTCAAACTGCCGCCCAGTGATCCTGTCCTGGACACTAAGAGAAGATGCTCTCTGCTCCACTTCCACCACCACTTCTTCCTCTTCCTCACCCTCCTCTCCCTCTGAATCTGACTCCATAGTAACCTTCACAGTAGCTGCACCCTAATGAGAACCATGTAATTCAACAGATGAAGATGAAAACAGTTTGAATTTAAATCCGTTTTTGACAATCTCGACAGTGTTCCGAACCATTTTCGACACCGGAAAGTATCTGGCAAATAAACGACTTGAAATTAATCCTATCCATACTTGGCTGAAGCAATGCTGGAGTAATACATTATACATAAACCAAAGAAAACTAACCTGAAAGCTTTGATCCATCACACTGACTCCAGGAGGCATACCTCTGCAACAAAGACATCAAACATAATTTTAGTCCATGATTCACTGAGCACCATTACAGTGACAGCTGATGAGTGTTCTGTAAATGCAAGCAATTGTTTGTGCAGCTATTTTACATAAAAGTTAAATATTGAGGAGATATGTTCCTTAAATGCAGCCAAAATTTTCACCAAATTTTCAATTCACTTTAAACCAAAAAAAAAATCAAATCCAATACATAAGAAATGGGATGTGTTACGTTTGTAAATAGAATACAGTGTCTTTTCTTTAACTAAAAGTAAATTGGTTTGCCAACATCTCTTCACCTCTGGCGTCCAGCACGTGCTGCAGCACGCCAAGGCACATAACGGGAGCAGGAGTAGGGCTTCCGTGTCTGAGCAACAGCTGAACTTCGCGCTCCAGGAGATGATCCTTTACGAGAGGCTGCATCAGAAAAAGAGCCATGTAAAGAACTGGAAATTCAAAAACAGAGAGGTTTAAGCAGTTTTTCTGGGAGGCAATTGGCCATGAATGCAAAGGACCTCAGAGTGCAATGTACTTCATTCGGTGGTAAATGAATGATACTGGTTATGTGTTCCATGTGTAGCCGTCCCTCATAATGGCCACCAGGACATAGGTGGGCTTAGATGAGTTAATTAATACATAAATTACTGGCATTAAGGGAGTGATATAGTGTGTGGATCCATGAGGTGCTTTACATAAAAAAAAACAGATTCTAAACATCACAAACAGTCCAGCTGAAGATAATTTTAGTTACTGTATCAGTTATGAGACAGAATGACACTCTTCATCTTTTGCTTCTGATATATAGCACTGGTTGTCCAAACTAAAAGTATTCAAAAGTGCTGACTTTGGAGTCGGGTGGATCTACAAAATTCATTAATTCATTCACCATACAGGGTACACCCTGGACAAATCACCAGTTCATCGCAGTGCTAACACAGAAAGACAAACAACCACTCACATTCACAACTACGGGCAATTTAGAGTTACCAATTAACCTATCATGCATGTCTTTGGACTGTGGGAGGAAGCCAGAGAACCTGGAGAGAACCCACGCAGACACGAGGAGAACATGCAAACTCCACACAGAAGGGCCCTGCCCCCTGCCCCTGGGGGGGTTCGAACTCAGGACCTTCTTGCTGTGAGGCAGCAGTGCTAACCACTTTACCAACGTGCTGCCTAGCCAGGAATAAACAGTCCTTATTTTTTATTAAGGAATTAAGGAATTTAATTTATTTCTTTATTTCTTTATTTCTTTATTTAACACACAATAACAGTGATCTTTTGTGACTTCCTAAACGTCTACAGTTTTCATTTCCTTCACCTACACTCGTTTATTTCTTTGGGGTGATATCTGTCAAGCCACACTCAGCAGAAAATATCTTAACTGTGTAAGAAAGAACGATAAATATGTGAGTTATGCAAAATCTTTTGTCAAGCATGCAAGATAGGCTACCATATGGCATTATCTGATTTGTTCACTGGGAAAAGGTGTTAGCCTAATTTGTAGTTGATCAGTAGGCCTATTGCATCGGCGCAATGGGCTTTTTTACTGGAAAGGTTCTTTTTTACTTGACATAATAAAGCGTTCTTTCCATTCATCACAATGCTGAAGTGCAATTCAGAGGAGGAGAAAGGAGAGAAGTGAGTCCTATTGTATAACATGTTGAAATGCTGTGATACAGGAGTATTTTGTATCACCACGGGATACTGAATAAATAAGTTGCTGGTATGAGTACATGCATGTGTGTGATGTAGGATATAGGGCAGGTTTTGCTGGAGAGATAAATAGCTGGGAGGGATAAACAGGAGGAAAACAGGGGGAGAGATGGAGAAAGGGGATACCTGAGGGTGAGAGGAATAAAAGGAATAAGAAATAGTTTGTGTTTGAGAGACACAGAGAATGGAATCCCATGCAGTTCGCTGCAGCGTGCACTGTAGCCTGCTATGCTCATATCAAAAGAATTTGCAGTGCAAATCCAAGTGGAAGGTCCAGTGGGAGGGACTGACAGTGGTTGAATTCACAGCTGACTCCAGGCCTGGCGCTGCTCCCCAGGGTGAGGCAGCAGAAACCAGGGCAGGTGCACTGCTGCAACTGCACACTGAACTACTCTCCTTACAGCACATAAAAGAGGTTATGTTTAATGAGGGGGGAATAAAAGCCTGCAATTTCTGAGAATGGCAGAATGGAGGACGCATTTCTTTTTCTAACTTATAAATCCTGCATGTGATTG
This sequence comes from Heniochus monoceros, assembly GCA_029783685.1. Lineage (NCBI taxonomy): Eukaryota > Metazoa > Chordata > Actinopteri > Chaetodontiformes > Chaetodontidae > Heniochus > Heniochus monoceros. Next base: position 5,932,436 of record JAPZEA010000002.1, on the reverse strand, counting down.
TTTAATTAAACTGAGAGGAAATTAAAATGCCTGAGATGATACCTCTAGGACCCCTATAATATCGCTGCAATATAATAATAATTTGTGTGGCGTGCTGTATCTATCGACTTTATCAAAACTTAATGCGGTTTTAGAGTGGGCAGACAAAATAATGTGAACACCCAGAAGGACCTGAACATAATACTAAAGTGAATGCAGATAATCATCTGACAATTAACACTTTCAGATGTGGGTTTGCAAAGCAACATCAGACAATTAACAGAAATAATCAGAGCCGAAGAACAAGACCAAGTACTAGCAAGTTTAAAATGATATATAAATCCAAGAGTGACTAATTGGTATTTAGTTATTTGCATATGATTACCTCAAGTACTCTGTAGTTAGCTATGTTTTTCTATTTCATATATCCCTTTAAATACCTTAAACATCACTATAATATTTGTTTTGTCTACAGTTTGGGGATCACTACAACAATTTCAATGATTCTTTTTAAAATGTATCCCTCCCCACACTTTCATAAAGTTATTGAATTACTCTACATACAGTTTCCCTGTGCTACTAAAAGTGTATCTACTAGTCTTATTATAGTATAAATGCTTTTAATACATGGATTTTTGTGTGTTCAGTATGGCTTATAGTCCATGGATATATGGTTCCTGTGTGTGGTGTTCAATGATGAATGAAAGTAGAGAGAGAGGGAAAGGAGGGGAGGGAGAGAGATGCAATGAAGGCCCCATATTCTTCATAGAACTTTTGTGTCAATAGTGGTCTTTTTGTTCTCTACTTTGATATTTTATTTAATCTTCATTGTGCTACTGTCGAGGCTAAATCTCTCAGTGATGGCCTTTGGTCTCTGACATGAAAAGCGTTATACCTCTGAGCAACAGGAACGGGATGCTGATAGAAGACATTCTGATATATATGTGCATTAGAACAGAATTATATATTAAATTATATAATAGTCTGGGGTGGGGTAGCTAAGCCGACAGTGACATCTCTAATCAGAGTAGCTCCTCTTTATCTCACATTATTCCCCAAGTCAACCCGGGGCAGTCAGCTGTACCAGAGTCCTATTAGGAATCCTTTAATTTTATCTCCCCAACAATTGGCCCTATTAGAGACTATACCACAAAAAGGTGCGTTCACTTATGATGTCATGAAAATATTTGACTTGGGGAAAACACACACTGAATCACCTTCTTTTTTAGAGGGGACCAACTCAAGGGCTTCTGGGTGCCCTTACCCACCTCGGCCCCACTTGGCCCCTCACTACGCTGGCCTCTGTTGTTTGTCCTTTTCCCACTGGAGTGAGATGCAACTTTCTTTGATACAGTAATTATCTAATGGATATGATTCAAATGTGTCAAACATTACATAATATACTGAAGTCCTATATGTTCGTGACATGCCGCCCCCCCGCCTTCCATGGCCAGATTGAATCTGACGTTTAGAGGCCAAGCAAAGGAGGGATCGACAGATTAGTGAGTCTCTCTCTCTCTCTCTCTCTCTGTCTGTCTCTCTCTCTCTCTCTCTCTCTCTCTCTCTCTCCATCCCTCCCTCTGTCTCCATCCCTCCCCCTCTCTCTCTGTTGCTGGAGGACAGGCGGCGGCGGCGGCGCAGCGGTGGATCGGCTCGTTGTTGCGGTCGGACGGGGACTTTTGCTTCTCCTCGGAGCGCTCTCTCCTTGTGCGCTCCCGGACGCGGAGGAATTGGGGGACTGATCATGGGGTCATCCTCACCATCATCTTCAGCATCTTCAGCAGCATCAGCACCGCACTTTACTTTCTTCTCGGCAGTGCCGGATCACGACGAGAGCGCACTAAAATAAAACTCCGTGTCGTCGCTTTCCATTCCGGGAAACTTTTCTCCCCCCCCCCCCCTCATCAATTATTTATCAAGAAGCTTGAGGAATGGAGGTCCCAACTTTCCTGCTGTCGTGTGTTGCTCTGCTCTTCGTTGGAGGGGATATTTTCACCAGGTGAGATCAGCTTTGCTTTGTACTTGTGGCAGGTGTCTTGTTACCACGTCGCCCGTTTGCGCCGAGCGCTCCAAAAAATCCAGAAGGTGAATAAAAAGTTGGATGAACTATAAACTTAAAGATCAGAAAAGCCAAAAAACAAAAAAACAAAAGATTGAACATAAGGATCACATCACGAGGACAGCATTCTAATAACCATACCGTACTATGGACGGTAAATCACGAGGCAATCAACAAGCAATACCAAAAAATATCAATTATACTGAAAAATAAACATTAATTAAAGCCAAAAAATAGCCTGTTGGTTTGATCCTCCTCGCCTCCCACGTCTTTACCTTATTAATATTAATGCGCAGCGCGCTTAAAGCTAAGTAAAGTGAATATATGTGGCCTTGCCCTTTACATCCTTAGATAAAAAATACTTTTCCACACCCACAAGCCGAAGTCTGCTTTCTCCTCTGCTTTACCTCCGGCGAATGGACCTGATGACACTATTTGCATAATGCATATGCATAGAAAGAGGTGATTTTTATTTATTTATTTATTTTTACATTTTTTTCTGTTATGGAGATGAGGTGGTGAGGTGAGTGGGTGCGTTTTTGTGTAACAGATAATGTCACCCACCTCCAGGCCTGTTCGATCGGGGTCAAATATCAGATGGAGCCATGAAACACATGGATTACCACAGGCCTCTTCACAGGACTGAGAGACCCAGAGTCAATTTAAAATGAGCAGCCCTTCTCCTGCGTAACCAGCAACTTAGCACCAGATGTCAAGTTTGGAGAGTTTGACCAAAAAAAAAAGAGTATTCACAGATGGACAGCTGCCATTGCAAATACTCCACTGAAATCCCGTTTAGTACATATTCTGCTAAAAATAGTCTTGAAAAATTAGCTGAATATATTCAACTGTTTACCTAAAGTGAGGTGAGATTGAGATTTGCATGTAATGAAAAAACTGATCTTCTGGAGTCAAGAAAACGTTGTGAAAGTGATTTTACATGTTCAACCACGAGCTCTGATTGTCAGTTTAGCTGTTGTTTTATCAGGATTATAAATCTTCCACAGATTTCTTGAATACAAAATCATATGCTTTTGTTAGGTGGGTGACCAGATGGTGAGTTTTAGTGTTTACACATTACATATTTATATTTTCAACAGAGGCCTACACTACTTTCATCTATGTGCAGTCAGAATGCCCTCATGCTCCTGTGCATGAGCTTTCACAACCATCCAGTTCTTAGGATAACCAAGACTGACTACAGAGCCCCACATTTCCCCAAAGCTCATACGCTGGCATGTGCCTCCACTGAAAAGGGCAAAGGGTGAAGCTGCTTAAGCTTTGGGTGAAATTTGGACAAATCGCTTCTATTGTCCCTCTTGGCTGTTCACCAGCAGAGGGAGTAATAGCTATTGTAATTGGATTTTCCTGCCTCTAGTCAGTGTTATTATTATTTTGTTCTCAGTACAATGCAGAGTGTAGGCTTTTTCTTGCACCTCATTATGTGTCAGCTCTCTTTCTCTCTCTCTCTCTCTCTCTCTCTCACACATACACACACACACACACACACACAATCATGCACGCACACACTGCTGTTTTGCCTTTGGTGGCTGAAAGTTGCAAACTGCCTCCTTTCCTCACTCCCTCCTCTGAACAGAATTACTCTGCTTCTCTTTTTAGCTCCTCGTTTATCCATTTCACAGAAGTAGCTTAGCTAAGTTATGCCTCGCCACCTTTGGTGTGGCGTCAGTTTCAAAGCTTTTCTTTCCAGCTGAAGTGTCACTTACCCTTCACTTCACCAAACACAGTACGTCTAATTGATAGTGTAATATGTGCAATATGTAATATGAGACAACAGGGACTGGGTTAGAAAATACTGTCGCCTGACAGAGGACAGAATGACGCGTGTTGAGACTGTAGAACATACCGACACATTGTATGCAGATTGGATCGGTCTTGGTTACAAATATTCCAAAAAGCAAATAATCTAATTGGTTGTTTTAACCTCAGTGATTAAGAGCAAAGGTCTTTTGTAGTATGATAAAATGATGAAAGCATACAGTAGATATTAAACAACAAGGCTGGTGATATTCTTTATTTTTCTTATTGTCAAAAGATCCCTTGTAAAGACCAAAACCCACGATGATCCTTCTAACAAGTGTTGCCTGTGTAGCCAAATGCTGATACTGTATAGCTTATTCCTATGCCTTCACTGTTGTCCAAAAACTATTCCCACACACACCGTCCTGCTGCCACAAACACTCACTAGAGCGACAAACATGGATTAATCCGCCGCTGAAAATAGTCCCCAACAAATGCTCTATTTCCTCCTGTTTGAGTAACGTTTGCGGAAAACTACAGCGAGCATCTGTTTTAGGTCTTTTATATCTTCAACTAACATTATTGGGTTTGGTTTTTTCATGGGATTTGCTGACAATACAATAATACAATAACTCCAACCGTACGGTCCGCTCAGCATTTAAAACTGCAAAAACACTGAAACTGAAACTATCAGTGGATCAGCTCGCAGGGACAAAGTAAGCTGGTACAGATCATTTGCGTCCAAGTTAAACTTTGGTCTTTGTTGGAACAGAAGGCCAGCGAGACCGAAATGGAGGAAGCTACGACCACTTTAACTGAGCTGAACCGTTAACTTTTATTTAACCTCCTCTGTTGGAGCATAAGCTGCTCCACATACGAGGAATTATTTGCAGAGACAGGCCTCAATAGCAAAAGGCTTTCTTTAATTAACTGTTTGAATGCCCTTCAGCAACCAAGCTAGCGATCTTGCTGATTCACAGTTAGCATCTTGCTAACTGTTAGCACAGTACAGAGGAAACAGAAAGAGCCACAGAGAGCTGCTGTTACTGACTGATGCCACTTTCCAGAGTGACCGAGCCTTTAACCTCAAAGGTTTGGATGGCTGGAACAAGAGGAAGAATTGTCCCAAAAGTTCATGAGTGTCAGTTTAATGTTAATCAGATTTTCATGCACAGAGAAAATATCAAGGAGCTGACTGTGTTTATTAGGGTTCATGCTCTGGGAACCATCCAAAACAAACTAGATGGCAGACAAAACATCACCTAATATAAATTGCAAGCGCAAAAAAAAAGTGTGTGTTTGTATATGTTTGATATGGTCACGCACACTGCTGCACACCTTTCTGCAGGCTCTACAGGTCCAGCCAAACATTTGAACTTGACTTCCTGTCATCACTGGACTGCACGGTGATCAGCATAAAGAACACGTCGCTTTAAAGTTTCATTAACTACTGCTGACAAATTACAGGAGTAAACTTACTGCGGCTCATCAGGGACTCCACACTGCTGGTACAGAGGCAGCTTGATTACAGCACGTTTACCATGAAAACAAAGGGTGAAGTGAGGTGTCAGAGTCAGCCAACTGCTGCCTGGCCAAAGTTGAAGGTCAGCGTGGAAGGGAACAGCGAATGATAAAAAGATTTTTGGCAAGAAAAAAAGCCAGCAGTCCAGAAGAAGCAGAGATATATCTGTAGCAAACATAGCTGATAACTTTTTACTGTTTCAAGGCCTGATTGTCTCCCTGTTTATT
>JAPZEA010000002.1:5716906-5729697 GCA_029783685.1 Heniochus monoceros | reverse complement strand
TACTGTGCTGGAGTAGCTCTGTGTACTGTGCTGGAGTAGTTTTGTGTACTGTGCTGAGTGGATGGAGTAGTTCTGTGTACTGTGCTGGGTGGATGGAGTAGTTTTGTGTACTGTGCTTGGTGGATGGAGTAGTTTTGTGTACTGTGCTGTGATGATGTTAGTTTGTGTACTGTTACTGGAGTAGTTTGTTAATATCATGGAGAACATGTTGTCAGAGCAGAGTAATTTGCTCACTATTTTACAGGACTTTACACCTACTTAGGTCTAGTTGTAAGATTTAAGTTGTAACTTATGCCTGCATTGGAACTATTTGAGCTGGTGCAACCCTTAAAAATGTTAGAAGTGCATAAACTCTGTTGTGAGTTAGAAAATATGTTCAAACTAGGCTTCGTTTGAACTTAAGCATAGCTGGTACAACCCAGCTAGATGAAATCTCATCGTCTTCATTGGCTAAAGGAATAATGTAATATGATTCTGAATTTTTAGTCATAATTCATTATTTATTGTGATTAACAAATGGTTCATATCGATGGATATCTCAGCCTTTCAGAGTCAGATGGCCGGCTGTCGCTTGCCCGTCACTCCTCACTGTCATCCAGCCTCCTTTGCTTGACCGGTTATGGATTTTCTGGTTGGCAGATGGCAGCACAGTAAACCCAAATCCAAGCTCCAAATTCTCCTTAGAGGTGACATCACAATCGCTCCCTCCATCTTTTTCTAAAATCTGTGATTAGAACTTAATCCTCCAACTGAGACCAAAAAGATATTTTATAGCCCTGATAATGAGCTTAAAAAGGACAAGGAAGACCAGAATATTACACAGCGCTTATGGTCAAATGTCATGCAGTAAAAACACACTTATCCTTAGTGCTTCCAATAATGCATTGTTAAATCTGCAAATGGCAAAACATTTTTGGGTGACAGAGTAACTTAATGTCTCTCACTTAGAGGAGCTGTGCGATGCCAAAGGGTAAGAGAGAGGGAGAGAGAGCGAGAGAGACAGCCTTGCACAGATTTGGGAGTTAGGACTTTTACCATTCTTTCAACAAACTTGAAACCAGAGGCGGCCCCAGGAAAGCATAAAACTGACAACTTAATTCCTCTTGCAAGATGAAAAAACACTCCAAAACAGGTTAAAACCCGGAGCCCGGAGTCGCCAGAGGTGATTTGTGGTGATGTCATCCCGCGAAAATAGCTCCTCATTAGCACCTCTGAAGCCGGTCGTATGATTAATCGTCACCAAAGATTTACAATCCAATTAGAGAGTGTCTGGGTGTGGAACAAATGACTCACCTTTGAGGGAAACACATCAATGAAAAGACCCAAATGGAATTTTTTGGGCAGTTTTTGTGCCCAGGGCTGATTGATGCTGAAGTGAATGGGCGATGTCTCTGGGGATGTTTGTCAGATCCACAGGCCATCACTCACCAGGCTGGGTGGCCTGTCGTCGAAACATGGCAAGTCGGTAGACTCACACTTTATTCTTCACATCAAACACTCTGTTGAAGTGATTTTACATTACATTCTGTCGGAGACCGGCCACAAAAAAATTGGGTCTTCTGTGAGTGTGCGTGCACACATGTGCCTGCGAATTCATTTCTCTGGGAATGACTAATTTAGCAGCGAGCGCTTCTCCGCTCTCCAGCCTAGCCTGAAGTTTTAATCCCCACATTTGCATGGCTAAACATAGATCAGCCTCCACACATCCACGCTGGATATCGACTCGAGGAATATAAATGCTTGTTTTGACTGCACGTTGAAAATGTTGATTAAACATGCATGAGCTCACTCCTTCTCTGTCTCTGCAGCGGCCTCTTAAACACTACCTGTATATGATACAGCGAGATACTGTATGCACAAGTTCCCAACTGAAGTGAAACAACTTCAGTTTTTTTTTTTTTTTTATTTTTTTTTTTATCCGTGTTGGGGCCAAGCCACTGTGTTCCAAAGAGTGATTCAATTCCTTGCAAATGGGCTTCTCCAAGAGCTTCTTTGCTGAGTTTAAGGAGAGAGCTCACAGATGCGGAACGGATGCAATAACCGCCGACTCGCTGGCTGATAGAATAGCTTTATCACACACTACTTGCACTGTTGAGCTGCGGTATTCTATCTTGCTGGTATTTTCACACACGCAGAAATGTACAAACACACACAAAAGTGCTAAATAAAAGACGGTAATATACACGGCAATGAAAATGCTGTTACATTTGTGGTAACCTTCTTCCATACAGTCAAGATGTGCTGATTTCCATTTAATTAAGTACTAATGAAGCAGTGTGTGTGTGTGTGTGTGTGTGTGTGTGTGTGCGTGTGGCTAGCAATAGTAGCTGACATTTAACACATCTCAGCAGCTGCCCCGTCCTCCTGTTTGGCAGAGCTTCTTGGCTTTTGGTTAAGAATGTGTCTGAAGAAATAACCCAAGTTAACTACTAGTACAAATGAATGGACGACAATGGATAATGAATCTGCGTTCTTTTTTCGGTTGTTGTGAGGGGAAAACACCACAAGCATAAAGTGACAAAATAACAAAAGAAAAGGGACTCTGATAAGCTCATAATGCTCAGTTTGTGTTTGCAATGAGTGTGTTTGCATGCGCAATAGTATCCAGGTCATGATGAGGGTTTTAGAGTATTTGCTCAGACTCAAAGTCAGAAACTGCTGCATGTAAACACCTCATCCAGGTCTCTGATCTCTGTCTGTCATGTCTGCAGGTCCATCTTTGACTGCATAGTAATTAGGCAGTTAAAAAAATCTGATGATAAATGATATAATGATGATTAACGAGCTGTTTTCAAGCTGTTTTCCGTCACTGCTGAGCATACAGAGAAGCTAACTCCTGCAGATCCTGCAGAGTGGTAATGCAGCAGAGTCCAGACAGATAGAAACCAAACAGGGTTCATCCTCGGCTGTTAAGGTAACCCACACAAATGAATAGTTTAGAGTTTGAGGAATAAACTACCTGCACACTGACGTTCAGGAATATGAATAACCACTGTTTCAGAAAGATGTTTGCTCCAGTGGTTTTGAGGCCATGGTTTGTGCGGGTGTTGGATCGTCTTGCGGGGTGATCCTGTTATTTTGTCCTCCTGCATGAGAATTCACAAAACACTGATGTACATATGACCATAAAACAGAGCCACTTAATGTTGTGAAGGGTCATTTTCATTCACAAGTATCTTATCTTACCATTAGGAGTCGACCTAAATGACGCCAAAAGCCCGTAAGACTTCCTCTTAAGAGCCACTCAGTTAGCTGCTGAGAGCAGCTCTTAGTAAGGAACAGAGACAACTCTTGGGTTGTGGTCAAATATATATATTTTCTCGCTCAAGAAGGTTCATAACTGAGTGAAATGGCCCAAAAGTATCTAAGTGGCAGCCATGATAAGCTGTTTGAATCTTCTACATACTAAGGAAAGGTGCTTCACTGCTACCTTTCTTATCTCCTTCAGCCTAGGATACACGGTTCCCTGCGGCAGCGATGCACCGCTCGGCCGTCCAGGACAGCTAGCGCTCAACATGTCATCCGCAGCTTGCATCAGCCAAAACAACTTCAAATCCACAATCCAGTCAACATTTCAAGATGTTTGCTCAGTTGTGCTCCTTAAGCTATGATATGCAAAGACTTATAATCAGCATATAAAACACAACACAGTGTGTCTTTCCAGAACGTTTTTAGCCAGAAGACATTTTTAATCCGACATGGTTGAAAGTTAAGAATGATATGAACAGTGATAGATTTAAAACATGTTAAGTCTATCTTGCATGAATGTAACAATTATTCTCATACAATCATACTAATGTGGCTGGACGTCCAGATATTGGACCTGTCCTCGTGGACACACAGTATACAGTGCATGATGTCCTCAAGTGGGCTTGGGCCTCTTGATGTGAAATGGGCATAAAATGATCATCCATGTGACCGTGAGTCTCAGTACAAAGCACCCATCCAGATTTGGATGGGTCCTTTGTGCTTTGGGCAGTCCTTTCACCTTACCATGTTTCCATTGTATATCACACAAAAAGCTAAATCTTTATTTTCTGAGCTGAAGAAGAGCCGCAGCTTGACTCAAAATTGCACTGACTATTTGATCGTCCCTGACACCCCCTCCACTGTGCCTGTTGTCCCACCGCAGTCAGGTTTAGTCACGTTCATGGTGAGTCACCAAAATACCAAAAGAGCACAGGCAAGGAAGACAGTGAGATTTCGTCAGGATGCACTTGATAAGAATGCCACTTCACAGACGCAAAGCCCCAGTATGCATCATGCACACCACAGAAATGGAAGCTTTTATGTTCACATGTACGGGATAAATATTGTTATTTCACAAAATCAGTCAGATGTGATGGTGGTGAAATGATCAGTCTTTAGTCATCAAGACTAAGTCTTTTTGGTGCTAGCCACCGTGGTTAGCACTCACCTCACAGCAGGATGGCTCTGGGTTTGAATCCCAGCTGGGGCCGTGCCTTTCTGTCTGGAGTTTGTATGTTCTGCAGGTGTTCCTCGTTCCTTCACCATCAAAAGCATGTATGTTCGGTCAGTTCCCCTGTTAGTGCCCTTTACAAAGGCATTGGCTCAGAGCTGGAAGTGGTCCCTGGGCGCTGCACAGTGGCTGCCCACTGCTCTTAACACTTAGGATGCGTTAAATGCAGAGATCGAACCTCACAGTACTGGACTGTGGATGGCTGCACTAAATTTGATTTGAAGCCTGAAACCCCAGCTGCTGACCCCTACAGGCTGCAAGGTTCACTGCAACAGACAGCAGGGACAAATAGGATGGAAACAAAGAACATACCAACGACGTGACCAAAACATTTGGATTGAACCATGTGTGGAACCTGAATGTCCACAACAAACATCCCATTAGCAGATGGCACTGATAAGACTTCAGAGGTCACACAAAGCTCCATGAGCTGAAGAGCGTTACCATGGCAGGGTTCACATACAGCATAACTACAGAAATAACCTCCAGTTTGATACTAATTTCATTAAAGGTAAGCTTATCTGACATTAAGGATATACAGTGTATGCATATTAATAGATTTCACTATTTTAAATAATTTATACACCACATTTTCTTCTCCATTGGAATGATTTAAAAAACAATAAAAAAAATTGTCTTGAGAAAAGATTTTCAGGTGTATAGATGATTGGAAATTGGAATACTAATGTCTTTAAAAAAAGACATACTGTATATATAATATCAAATAACTATATATAGCATCTTCATTTATAGTGACAGACAAGAAGGTAAAGTTCACCAAAGTTATTACAATTCATCCTGGGCGAGACATGAATGTCTGTGGCAGATTTTATTATCAAGCCATTCACTGACATTTCATTCTGAACCAATAATGTCAACCTGCTGGTTGCAGGCAAGAGGAAAGGTCAGGGGGTCAGCAGAGATGATGCATCCTCTGGAGACCTTGAAAATCTGGACCACAGTTCATGACAATCCATCAAATAGCTGTCAGGATATTTTGCTCTAATCAAAGTCATTGACCAGCAGTGCAACCCAGTCACAGTCGGAGCACTTCTGTGGTTGGATGAACATGAAGCTTTCCTGTCCAAAAGATTAAAGATCTCCTCTGGACATGTTTTAAAATGTATATAAAACACTGTCCTTTGACTTGTCCTTGTTTTTTTCCACGACAAAACTATATTATCATGTTAAAATTAAAGGTTGAATTACATCTACGCCTTCTTCCTCATTAAACTCTTAACTATTTCACAGGAGACGTCTCCTACTTTTACTGAAAAGTAAATTGTCAGTGTTTGTGCATTGGAGGAGCTCAACCATTCAGCTGTTGCAACAAGAAGAAAAACACATTTTTCAGGGGAGGTGCCTTCAGTGCGCTAGAAAATACCTGGTTCTTTGAAAAAAAAGGTGAAGTTACAAGCCTGAGTACATATAAACTGTGGAAAAGTTACCTATAACGTCCAAGGTCCATAGACAAACCTGATTTTACAGTCCGCTCCACTTTTCATTTCACCTCGCGTTTTGTTAAACTACAACAGCAAAGGTTTCACGTTTGCTGATGGCTTCTTCTCTATGGTGGTCAGAACATAAACCTGTGGGGTTTTTACAGTATCCAGGGGACTTGTGTTTCTGTGTTAGGCAACACGGAGGATTTGGCTGAAAGAAAAATTTCAACTGTTAACACAGAATGGGAAAAACACTTCCCGAACCAGCGGCGCCTCCAGCTTTGCAGCTCTTTAGAGATATCATGTGATGTGACAGCATTAGCTCAACGGCAGAGAGGGGACAGAAATGAACCCTGTCTGGTTCATCATGGTGGTTTACACACAGAGGTTTACAAATGCCTGTTGAACAATGTAATCAGCTGTTTTCAGCTGCTGTTGGCCAAGGCAACGTCCAATATGGCTGTCAGAGCGTGTTATGTTACCTCATGAACAGCGTCTGCTCGTTTTTCATTATACAGATAATAATAAGACAGTCTTAAGTATAAGACAGTACAACATGGCTAAGGTTTTCCTTCTTTAGCACATAAGTGTGAATATGTTGTAATAAGTCTGTGCTGTGTGTAATCTGGAGACAGTTCCTTTGTCAGCCTAATATTCCCGTACTGCTATCCGTCAGACATGTTCTTTAAAGCTAGCAGCAGCTCATGGGACCACAGCTAAGTCACCTCCTGGGTATTGATTTTTCTCTCCGTGAATGTTAAATGTTTATTAAAAGAGTTCAGCAGCGGCAGGAGAGGCATCGTGCCCTGAGGCGATATCCTCTCCTCTCACTGAGTACCCCCCCCCCCCCACCGCCACACCATTCTCCCTCTTTGAGCGAACGCAGATTGAGTTCAGGACAGCTAGCCTAGATCCGCCTTTTCCCATCTATCTCCGGGGCACTGCCCGCGTTCCTCATCACCCTGATGTGCCTCTCCCCTCGTCCACACAGGGCTTTGATTACCTTCTCTCAGCCCAGTGGCTCTGAATGGCCGAACGGGCAGGTCAGGAGTCCAGCTAACAATACGGGGAGTCGGGGAGAATGGGGCCGACTGAGAGGGCTCCTGCTAGATTCACTGCCCGCCATCTGCGACTTGTTTTCTTTCAGCTGATGGAAGATGACTTCTTTCTCTTTGGCTGAGTTCTCTTTCAACCAGGCGGGAGAAGATCAAAGAGGCAGAAGTGACAGCCAGAGTGAAACTCATTTTTGGGTTTGACTTAGAAGAGTTTATACAGTACTCTACCTCCTTTATGCATGTTTCTTTTTCAGATTTCTCTGTCATTACTTAAGCAGACAGAGAAGGGCAGCAGATTCGCTATCCATCTAATTGTGCCACCTGTTTTCCTTAATTAATCCACAAACTGAAACTGGATCTTTTAAGCATGTATCGATGCACAAACACGCTGTCTAATATTCAAAATTCCATTACAGTGCTGTATGCTCTCTCGAAGGGATCGACTTTTGAAAGCAACACCACCTAATCCTTAACACTACAGGTCATTTATTCTTCCAAAAGTACACACTTGACCCCGTTTTCAACTTAAGGGGGTTAAATGAGATCAAAGCTGGTTGTGTTGTTAATATTTCAGAGGGAGGGAGGAAGAGGAATTGCGCTTTGCTATGAGCCGAAAGCTTTACTGTCAGTTTTGCTCATTGTAACGTTTGCTCCTGATGAGAAACACAGCCACCGGGGGATGATGGAATTAAGCAAACCGAGCTTACGCGCAGTGATGCAACCCATCCTGAACACTGCATGTGCGTATGCACAACTTCACCCCAACCATCCACTTAATGCCCTCCATCGTGTTAAAATGCTCAAAGATGTAAATACTGTTCTAAATGTCTTCAGGAAATCAGATCAAATCAAACATTAGAACTCAGTTTAGTTGTAATAGTTGTAGAGGGGTTTATGATCAATAACACTGATGTTTTTCTACAGCTTTACATGCATGAGTTTAACTTGATACAGTTGACTGCATGTATCTGAGTGGGACCATTTCACCATGTATCATGTTCCATTATGAAATTAATTTGCTCCGTCTGACATATTCCCATCCAGATGCTAATTGCCTGCAGGCAACAGATGAGGTGGCTCACTGTGATTATAATCACAGATAAGATGGAGATTTTCATATTTTGCAGACAGCGTCCCGCCGTCTTGACCTTTCTGCTGTTTTCATGGGACTGCCCTGTTTCTGATCAATACAGCAGCTGCCCTGCTGAGGCTTGGCCCATGTGCTCAGAATCCTTTTTTCCTTCGCTGCCTCCTAGTTACTCATCATCATGGTGGGACTGAGCCAAACAGTCAGGTTTGATATGTTGGATGGCTCTGGGTTTTTAGAATTAATCTGTCAGAGTATCGTTTCCAGTGAATTTCCATTTTTAGGTTTTCTGTTATGTGAGAGCTACACTGAGGCAGTTTGTCCTCCAAGTGATGTGGCTGTATCAAAATTTCAAAAAGTCCCATTATTGTGGTCAAAAATGTGACAGCAAACTACATGATATATAATAGTATTTCAGGTTGGATTAACACTGAAATACAAGCCAAAAAAGTTGGGACGCTGTGCAAAACATTAATATAAACAGAATGCGATGATTTGCAAAACACCAAAACCCATATTTAATTGAAAAAGCACAAAGACAACACATCAAATGCTGAAACTGAGAAATTTCATTGTTTTTGAAAATGCTATCCTCATTTAGAGTTTGATGCCAGCAGCAAAATGTTTCTAAAAAGTTGGGACTGTGGCAACAAAAGACTGGAAAAGCTGTGAAATGCTCAAAGAAAGCACCTGGTGGAACATCTCACAGTTAATGAGGTTAACTGGCAACAGGTGAGTCACATGATTGGGTATAAAAGAGCCTCCCAGAGAGGCTGAGTCTCTCTGAAGTAAAGATGGGGAGAAGTTCACCACTCTGTCACAGACTGTGCTGGCAAATAGTGCAACAATTTAAAAATAATGTTTCTCAATGTAAAATTGCAAAGAATTTGGGGATTTCATTGTCTACAGAACATAATGTCATTAAAAGATCCAGAAACACCACCACCTTCTCTGGTCCTGAGCTCATTTCAGATGGACTGAGGTGAAGTGGAAAACTGTCCTGTGGTCTGACAAGTCAAAGTTTGAAAGTCTTTTTGGAAATCATGGACGCAGCGTCCTCCAGACTAAAGAGGAGAGGGACCATCCAGCTTGTTATCAGCACACAGTTCAAAGCCAGCATCTGTGACGGTATGGGGGTGCATTAGTGCACATGGCACATGGCTGACCTGCACATTTGTGAAGGCTCCATTAATGCTGAACCATATATTCAAGTTCTGGAGCAACACATGCTGCCAAGTAGACGACATCTTTGTCAGGGAAGGTCTTGCTTATTTCAGCCAGATGATGCCAAACCACGTTCTGCACGTATTCCAGCAGCAGGGCTGTGTAGTAAGAGTCCGGCTGCTAAACTGGCCTGCCTGCAGTCCAGACTTGTCACCCACTGAAAATGTTTGGGGCATTATGAAACGTAAAATACGACAAAGGAGACGTTGAACTGTTGAGCAGCTGAAATCGTACATTGAGCAAGAATGATAAAACATTCCACTTTGAAAATGACAACAATCTGTCTCCTCAGGTCCCAAACACTTACAGAGTGTTGTTGAAAGATGAGGTGATGCAACAGAGCGGTAAACATGACCCTGTCCCAAGTTTTTTGAAACGTGTTGCTGCCATCAAATTCTAAATGAGGATATATTTACAACAATCAGTGGTTAAATACCGTATATTATCTTTGTACTGTTTTCAATTCATAATAATGTCAAAAAGGATTAGCAAGTGATCACACTGTTTAATGTTTCACACAATTCCATTTTTTTTTTTTTTTTGGAATTGGGGTTGTAAATAAGATCAGCTCATTTTACAATGAGGCAAACAGTATTTTCATTACATTTACTTTAAAGGTATTTTCATGCTAGGAAATAGGTGTTAAAAATGTGTCCTTTTGAATGAAGAGTATCAGTTTATAGTTGAATCAGTAAATACTCTGCTTACTACGTGGGTTATTAAACTGTCCTGTATGTCATTTTAGTGGCACAGGACTGCCACCACCCAGGAGACTGATGGCTTCCAGGTGAAGAGGCCTGGTGATGTGGGTGTCCGCTGCACCGTCCTGCTGATGCTCGACTACCAGGTAAGTGCTCAGGGGTTTACCTGCCTCTTAGTTGTATGCTAATTTTGCCTCAGGCTCTCTTCAAACATTTGTTCATTTAGTGGGGAGGTTAATAAAAGGGACATCAAAATCTAATAGCAGAATCACCTTGCTTCAATCCAGCCCCCTCAGTTCAAGCTGGACCCCCGGCTGGCTCGTATGCTGGGTATCCACACCCAGACCAGACCTGTCATCATTCAGGCCCTGTGGCAGTACGTCAAGACCCACAAACTCCAAGACCCTCATGAGCGAGAATTCATCAACTGTGACAAATACCTGCAGCAGGTGGGTGGACTCTGTAAGGTTACACACCTGTCATATTTAGATTAAACTTCAATGACACCTTTTGTTGCTTTAAAATCCGCCACAAGAAGCTTCTCCATTCTTTCAATCTGACAAATACAAGCTGCAGCTGGTGCATGACGCTGGAATGATCGACAGTCACATAGCTGTCCTGCTCTTGATGTTGAACAGCCCATCGCTCTACTATTCACTCTGTCCTTGTATGGAGACACACTCTTTCTGGGTCACTGACAGGTTTCCCAGTACAGTTTCTTCTACTGTGCCAAGATAAACAGACAATTGTGGATGCAAAGCTAACCTATGAAATAAATTAACATGTTTGCTTTCTTTTAACTAAAACAATGCTTTGGAATATGGTAAAGATGGAATAAAGCCATTAATTTAAAAGTTCAGTTTTGCTTTTGTACTCTTTTATCATTTTAGTAAAAATAGTCACAACAGATTATGATAGCAGAGAAACCAAGGACGACAAATGGCAGAAGACAGAGTGGATTATAGCAGATCTCCGGTCTCTAAAAAAATAAACATTAGATAAATCAAATGACATATTAGAGGCTGAGCTGCAGGGCAGAAACACACTTGCCATGAAAAGTAGTTAGCAGCAGTAATTTCAGTGCACTCTGCTGTGCATATAAACCCTCCCAGGGACTGCTCCTGAAATTTAGCCTTTTTACTAAATCTCACACACCTACATTGTATTGATGTTAATTAATCTGTGTTGTCCCTGGCGATAAAATAAATTAATAAAGGTACATAACACAAACAGTATCTCCAAAACTCTCCACAGTTGACATTTCTACATTTGGTTGATGCTTTAGTCCAAAGAGCCTTTATAGCTCTAAAAGTGTGCCCATGTTTAGCTAAAACTTAAGAAGGCTCAAAGGCTGCTCTTTATTTTATTTGGCCACCTGTCCAAATTGTTTTTGCTACATTTGGTGTGTTGGTTTCATTTTCAGATCTTTGAGACTCAGCGAATGAAGTTCTCTGAGATCCCGCAGCGCTTGCATGCACTCCTGATGCCCCCGGAGCCCATCATCATCAACCATGTGATCAGGTAACATCATCACAATGACGCATGAGGTCCCCTCTGTGGCAAAAGACTCAAATTTTGAAAGTTGTGCTTTTCTGGTCTTAATGTACGTCATGTATGTCAGTAAGAGATTTTCAATAATGTATCCACTGACGTCTAAATCTAAATGTACTGTATTTTTGTTATAGTGTGGACCCTAATGACCAAAAGAAGACTGCTTGCTATGACATTGATGTGGAGGTGGATGACACACTGAAGACCCAGATGAACTCCTTCCTGCTCTCCACAGCCAGTCAGCAGGAAATAGCAGGGCTGGACAATAAGGTACAGACCCTGGCTCATTAGCTACCTGCTGTTTTTCCTCTTTTTTTGTCCCAGAGTGTTTTAGGCAGTCCCATCACTCGCCTTTGTAATGAAAGGGAGTTGTTTTTCCTGTTTCCTGCAGTGTTTCTGTGCCTTTTTTGTGTGGTTTTGATCTATTAAATTGCTAAATTCCTCCAGACTGTAGAACAACTTGCACTCCAACAAATGTCACACAAAGGGAGGGAGTGTGTTTTTCCAGTTAACTAGTTTAAAATGGCACTTAATTCTTTGTGACACTTAACATATGCTGTGGTAAGGTCATTCCAAGCATGCTGAATTTAAATGCAATATGAATGGGAAGTTTTTTCATTGAACCACCATACAGATTTATTTTTCCCATTTTGGTGAGCCCGCTGAGGGCAATTTCACACATATCTGCTCCCCCAAATGCCTCTGAATTACAGCCTAATTTCTAACCAGTTTTCAGGTCAGTCATGTCTTCTTGACCTCCTGTGAGCAGCCATTACCTTGGGATGGCTGTAATCACGTTGATAAGGCACAGAGCCATTCGCCTAGACGACATCCTCCTGTGTAGTCTTTGTTCTGAGACGAGTAAACAATGTAAACAGAGAGAGCTTGTTTATAGTTTATAGGCGCCATTTGTTTTGTTGCTATATTGTGGGTTTGGTGACAATTACTGATACACACCCGGTTCTTGCTGGCCTGATATCAGAAACATTTTGAAGGAGAGCCTGTTTTCTATTTTTCTTGAGAGTGTATCACATTTTTGTGGTGGAGCAGTTATGGACTGGTCCTAATCCTGCATCCACCCTATTTCACAAAGCAGCTGGCATTACACCTGTGGCTCTGACCCTGATCATGAGGTGGCTCGTCTCCTTTCACCCAGACAGTCAGTATGCATTGCGAGCTTGTTGTAAAACAAGTATTAGACTTGATATTGAGTGAAGCAACCAACCATTCAGCTGACAATGATGTCATTCC
>JAPZEA010000002.1:5231646-5244114 GCA_029783685.1 Heniochus monoceros | reverse complement strand
ATTTAGCTGCTTCAGTTTGAGGGTGCTGGTGTTGTTCTTGCTGGCTCCCTGTCACACTGTCATGGGTTACTGGGACACAGAGCATTAGTAGTAACACCTGTGCTTCTCCTACATCGACAGGCCAAAATGTCTGCCGTGATAAAAGCCAATTACACTGCCATTTAGGGCAGTAACATGTAAACAACACAAAAATAAATAAAGTTAGAGTCAGCTCAAAATTTAGAGCCTGCATTGTTTAAAGTCTGGAGGTTAGCTAGAGAATGACAGAATGGAAAGAGTAAAAGAAAAAAAAATGTGTGACATCAACAGAGCAGATTTACAGGATGATGGAGAGTTAATGGAGGCCATGAAGGCAGCTTCAGCATCTTTGTGACAGAGAAAAAGCTTCTGTTTACCATCAACCATCACACTTTTTCAACGCCGTGAACATCATGAACAAAATTCCATTCATCTCCACGGTACTGGAGTGGAGGCAGAAATCTCAAAGACAGACATCTCAAAACCAGGACAAATAAAACCAGAACCCTAGAGGGAAGTGAGAAGATATGTCTTTTTCTTCACAGTTTGGATGAACAGACACTTTAACGTGGCACACACTTAAATAAGCTTTCTTCCTGCATCCACACCACAATCTCCCTCCACAGGACAAACACAGCTTCCACCCATAGAACAGATATACTGTACAAGAACAAGATCCAGCCGACCCTCCAGGCAAGATCACCGCTGTGGTGGAGGTGCTCAGAGTCGGATTAGTGGAGCAACAATGCAAAGCCTGTTCACTGGAATCTGTGCGAGTGTGTGTCCGTGTCTTTCAATGTCTCTGTGTCTGTGTGCGTTTTAAGGTGCTCTCCTTCCTCCAGGACCTGTCTTTCTGCAGGACTATCTGATTACACTGGCTAACTAAAAGCCTCCTGTGTGATTACATACTGTCCTCCCTTTGTGTCTCGTTATGACATTCACATATACAAACACACCATTCAGGTAAACACGTGTGCATACAGACATGCTTATACAGTCCCTTTTGATCTATGAATATGAATAAATATTACATAAAAAACTATGCAATATATATATTATATCTATACAATCCAGTATATCCTCTCCATAAAATTCTCTGATAGAACAAAACCATCAAGTACTGCCTCAAAACGTACAGGTAAGTTGAATCAACAACTCTATGACAGTCTGAACTAATCTTAATCTTTTTATTAATCAGGAGCATTGTACTGGATTTGCATTATATTGTGTAGGCATTTGTATTATTTGTCATTCCTCACATGGAAAAATAATACAAATATATGAACAAGTATATATGATGTACAATATGTACAACATGTGAGAAATACTTTGACCAATTTTGTTTAACAGACCTATTTCCCATTTTAACATGCCAAAAGTTCGAACTGTCATAGTGTTTGCACCTTTGGTAGATGGATGAGGAAACAATCAGTCAACCTTACTCTAAGTGACTGATGACAGAGCGATGTCTCACAAATTCACAGCACAACAGCACCACCTACTGCTGTGCAGATGTAAGTTCAGTGGTGGGTGACAGGTGAAGGAGAGCACTCACTTACAATTGTGTTAAAAGCATTGCCATCCAAAGAATCTCCCAGAACATTAATGGCAACCAAAGCAACCTGAAATCATAAACAGATGTTGGTGAGGTGGTTGAATGAAACAGAACTGTGAAAGAAACTCAAAAATTAGTGCATGTGATACATGGATGAGTGCTGGATGTTTAATAGCACTGTATTTTAGTTTAAATTATGGGGCTTATGATATTATATATTTTAATTATTACGAGAAAATCACATGAAAAGACAATATGACAACAATAAGATAACAATGAACGGATGCTACCAACAAATATTGACTGTGTAAAGCCTTTCCTCTGTGCATCTTAGCACCATTGTTGTCCAAAAACTATTGAAAACACATCAGTGAGCCACACTGTTGCACTGGCTGACGTGTTCCTTCCTTACCATGAACACACACACTGTAGTTTATTTTGAATCAATCCCAAATAAACTGTCCTGCTGTAAACACTGATTAAAGCACCAAATGTGTATCTGCTGCTGAGAGTTGTCCTAAAAAAATGAACCATTTACTCCAGTTTGCAAAATGTGTTAAAGACAACAGTGGCTAGGTGCCACTTTATGAAATTACCTAGCTTGAATAAAAATTAAACCATGAACTGGAGACCTGTTTTTAAAGATTTCAGTGGGAACAAAACAGAGCTTGGGACTGAGTGGCACAGACAGGGGAGGGAAGTACTCAGAGACAGACGAAAACATTGTTGGTTTTGTTGTTTTCATGGGATTTGCTACAAGCTACAAATCTGGAAGAAAACTGCCTTTAAATGCTTAAAATCAGAGCAGCAACTATTACATTACATTCAAGGCTTATTACAAAATTAATGTTTTGATTAATAGTTTAGTCTCTAAAAAATGCTAAAAGCCCATCACATGATATCAGAGTCAACAGTCTTGCTGTGTCTGATCAACAGTTAAAAGCCCCCAAAGGTATTTAATTTATAATACAGACAAATGGAAGCTAAGTATTATATTCTGGTATTTTTACTTGATAAAAGAATGGAATCCATTCATATTCTTTCAATGAACTTAATGACTTTTCAATTGATCATTTTAGCACAATTGGAAATGAAAATGCAAATGAATCTTATGAAGTATGAACTTATGAAGATGATGTCAGGAAATGAATTCACACATTTAAAAAGGAAGCCACACAATTTGATATTTGAAGACATTCTTAAACTAGTCTTTAAAATCCTCTGATTTCACCACAACACATGACAATAATAATGAGACTCTAAACTATCATCGGAGATGGGTGCTCTAGCCTGTGTTGCTATTGGATACTAGAGTGATGGCAGACTAAGTGCTGCTCAGAGCCTCATGCAGCAGCAATCAAGACAAAATAACCTCTGCGTGTTTCAAACACTTGAGGAAATTTCAGGAAAACAGCCAATGACTTGAAATGATCTAAAACACATGTTTGAAGGACACTGTTTACAGAAATGGCTGCATCTAGAGCTGCTGTTAATGGTGGGACTGGATGTCTTTGAAACAAGATTTTGTTATTTATTTCCCATTAATGTAACCTAATTAGCTTTGGAAGGCAACAACAAAATATCTTTTCACAACAGTGTATCGCTACCGTCTACCAGAGTACCTGACTGTAGTGATTGTAACGGTTGACGTGGTTACTGTGGAAGGTTATTCTCAGGTATGTTCCGATGGCGTCAACATGGACTGACTTCAGCTCCCGAGCTTTGTAGCCTGTCTCCTCATTATCTGACAAAGACACGTACCTGTGGTGAGAGTGAGAGTGCTGCTCTTCAGTCCAACTCCTCTACTGAGATATACATGACTAAAATACATTTAAGATCAGAGACTATTCCATCAACATCCCCCTTTTGATATCTACCTATGACACATTATTGAACCCAGTTGATGGCTGTTCCACTGTAACCAATGGCTCTTAATTTGTACAGCAATATGCCATAACCTAGACTATCAGATGCCTTTTGGAGATCCAAGATAACTACAACAGAGCTTGTCTGCATGTACCTACTTTCTGGTGTGGTCAGTTATACACAAAATCAAAACCAGATGAAAATAACAAAGCCAAGGGTCTAGCTAGCATCATCACAAGATGCCTGATTGAGACTGTCCATGCTAGAAAATGCCAGCAGACAGCATTGGTCATTTGATCACTTGAACACTTCAAAATGACCTGCTTGTGTTTGTGAATGCTGCAACATCTCAATCTCCTAAACCATCATGTATTAACCTAATGTGCTGTTCTAGTAAAAACACACAAAAAGGTGTAAGTCAAAACTGAGCCGCCGAGTCTGCAGTCTCACCAAAGTCTACGAAGCTGTCCAGGCAACCATGGTGTGCCGATTTCAGGAAGGGTGTCGCCAATGTGGAACTCTACCTTGGCTGGGATCAGGTACTGGTGGGCCAGCAGCTGTAGCTTCCTCACCCTACTTCTCTCCACCAGCAGGAGTGTGATGTGCTGAGGGTAGGAGCACAGCCTGTGGAACAGTTGATTAACACAATTTTGAGTTTCTTTAAGAGGATAAAAGAGATGTACAAATAGAATGCTAATAAACTCATTTATAAAAAAAAAAAAAAAAGTTCACAAAAGTTCCCCCATCCTTTGGCAGCCAGTGTTAATATACCTGCTGGATCTCCAGCCACTGACTGTGGGTGCATGGACCATAAGCTCCTTGGCACTGAAGTTGTCCTCATGACTTGAAGAGTTGACCACAATGAATCCTATCTTTCTGGGCATCCCTCTTATGGGCACTGATATAACACAAATAAATCAGTTAGTAACAATGATGAATGGAAAGATGATGTTAAGTCCACACTTATCTATTTATTTTAGAGGCCTGGGAAGTCCAATTTGTGTTCATGAACATCTGCATTTTCCATTATACTGAAATAATCCCTGATTGATAGAGTGATTGTTGAATGATTTTATTGATTATCAAATACAGACAAAAAAAAATCCAAAGGAGAACAAATTAAAGTGAAAACACTTATTTCCAACATGATACCAAGCTGCTATTCTGACAATTTAGTGACAAATTAACAATAGGCTTCTAAAGTGTATGTCTCATTTAAATTAAGAAAATACATTCTCTTTATGTATGGGTGTCAAACCTGTTTTTGGTACAGACTAAAATGTGTCCATAATTAATTTAAATAAGTTTACTTTTTCTCTGATCAGATAGTTCCAGCTTTAAATTTTGTCAATTTCAGACAGCATTATATTTAGGCAGTGTTCTTGTATTGGTGCTTGTGAAAAATTTTGTCTCCTTTTTCTGAATAACAAACTGGTTTTATGGAAACAAATTTGCATGTTTCTCAAGGTGAAAAAAGTATATAGTAGTTGAGGTGTCTGGGGTATTGTATCAGCAGTAGTACTGAAATTTTACGCAGCCGCATTTAAATAATATCCTAGAGGACTGCCACAGCACTTTGTCCATCTAAACCACTTACATTATGTCACAACACGCCTTTCTTCCATATGATGCTCAACAAACCTGTCAGTAATGAGACAGCTATTACTGTTTTGTTTACACAGAACAGAATAGAAACAATAGATTAATATCTGATCAGAAATTTAAGAATAAAAGAAAAACATTAAGCTTATTAAACAAATATTGCTTAATCATTGTGAAATTGTACTTTATTCAGCATATGTGTACTGAATGTGCGTCAGTAGCTGTAACTATGAATGCAAGAGGATTAAAAATTTGTTTAAGGGTTTACTTCTGTGACATTTGACAGAAAATATTAAACGGCCAGTTTACAGCGTACAGTTTGGCGTATGGTTCTCTATAGGGAAAATAAACGCAATCCCCTTGGACAGGACAGAGAAGTCCTTCTTGCCGACTTGCACATGTTGGGCGATGGGCATTAGCTAGCTAACTGTTAACTACTCAACCAGCCAACATATCTAGTCTTACAGTAGCTGTGTTTGAAAGGTATTTTCACCGGCTAAAATCCATTAAATGTGCTGACAACTGTCATTCGTTATGCACTACCTTTTGTTGGTATATATTTTACAGTGAATAAAAGTTTTCTTGGCCGTATTTCAAAGATATCTTGTCACGAACATCACCGCAACGTTGACGGCTCGTCTTTCCATCTTATCTCCATAACGACCGTTGACAACGACCAGACAACCAGACAACGGACATGCGCAATGGAAGGATTGTCGTCAGAGCAAAGGATTGCTGTCAATGTAGTTTTATATGCGTGCAAATAGTTTTTGAGCTCAGCAGTTAGTTGTTCAAGCCAGCTTTAACATCTTTGGTTATATTGCGTTTATGACTACTTTTTAAGACAATGATAATATCGATAAACATCCAAAAATACATTTTATGTATTTTCACAACTTCTTCCTGGTCTACGGGTGGAGCAGAGCAAACGGCCACAGTTACTGCAGGAAGTCAAACATTTGGCAAAATAAAGGCATTGCATATAGCGGTAACTTCAAACTCATTAGCTCTTACAGTACTGCATTGTATTGCATTGTTATTACTGTGTGTCGACAGGGGTAAGAAAATCTAAGACTGGCGATATAAATATTATACAAAAACAAAAAACATATGCCGGAAATTAACAAGAGATGCACAGGCCTCATAATAAGAGCTCACAATTCTGTAACAATTAAAGTTTTCAAAGTAGTAGTCATTCTTTCAGGTTGCTGTTTTAATTTTTAATTTTTAATTTTTTTTGGTATATTTACGCAGGCATGTATATTCACCATGCGAACTCTGCATGTCCAGGACATAATCATTTATTTTGAAATATTTAAACGGATATAATGTATTTTGGCTGTCTTGATAGCTGGTGACTGGCAGCATGGATGACATGGAGAAGTGGCCCGAAATAGTGAAAGCAGCGACAGGGAACAGACGTGAACTGGTTTTACAGGGTCCAGCCGTTGACGGGAGAATTTCCTCAAACGGGGGTCTCACCTCTGCCATCTATTCCCTCACACTGCTGAATTATCTGGAGGTTAGCCAGTGCCCGAGTCTGACGGCGATCCACGAGGACATCCAAAACCTGACCAACCTCCAAAGCCTCATCCTGTGCAGGAACAAGCTAGCCTCCGTTCCGAATGTCTTCGGGAACCTCAAGTCCCTGAAGGTCCTGGACCTTTCAGTCAACAACCTCAAGGTTTTACCAGAGGGAATCACTCAGTTAAAGGAGCTAAACACTCTCAATGTGAGCTGTAACAGCCTGGAGGTGCTGCCAGAGGGACTGAGCCAGTGCACCAAGCTCTCCTCCATCAACATCTCCAAGAATCGCATCACATGTTTCCCCGCTGACTTCTACTCCGAGCGGCTGGACCTCCTCAGCGCACTGGTGGCCTCAGACAACACCATCGACCAGCTGAGTGGAGATATACACAAGCTGACTGCTCTGAAGGTCGGCCGAGTTTCACTCCCAACCGAAACACAAACATAAACACAGCGACATGATTGTAAATGTTGACTATTCAATTGATCATTTTAGCACAATTGGAAATGAAAATGCAAATGAACTGTTGGTAAATTCGGCATAATTTACAGTACACTGCTTACACCAAGCAGCACTTTTGGTACTTATCATCTCATCTTCATAGTGGCGATTTTCTTTAAGAAAACTGCTTCTGGGTGGATCACATGTACTCCGAATTTAAGAGGAGCTGTCACAATGTTTGATATATATCTTAAATTATAGCTAACGAGGTTTCCCTGTAGCTAATAGGCAATGTAGCACTAAAATGTCAGATTTTTAAACAGAGTTTGGCGGGTAATCTCTACACAACTATCTTAAATGGAAATATTCTTGCCTGTTGTTGTTTTTCCTTTACATAACACTGCAGCTCTTTTCCAACTCATGCGCTTGGTTTTGTCCTCCTCATGCCTGTCTCCCCAGATTCTGGATCTCTCTAACAACAAGCTGAGCGAGATCCCCCCCGATCTGAGCGACTGCCCCAAGCTAAAGGAGATCAACTTCAAAGGAAACAAGTTGAACGACAAGCGTCTGGAGAAGATGGTCAACGGCTGCCAGACCAAGTCAATCCTCGACTACCTCAGAGGAAAAGGAAAAGGGAGACAGGGAGAGGATGGAGGTGATGCAGACGGTAGTCGCAACGCAGACAAGGGGAAAAGGCAGCAGCAGAGGAAGAAGAAGGAGAAGGTGGTGGATGATCAGGAAGAGGTGGAGGAACTGAAGAAGATGGTAGTGAGGGTTCTCCACGTTTCAGATGCTTCTACAGCGCTGACCGTCAAAGTGAGTGCAGAAGTGAAAGATGTTCGACCGTATTTGGTGTGCTGCGTGGTCAGAGGCATGAACCTAAAGCCTGGGAACGCTCTTAAACGGTTCCTGGTGGCTCAGGTAAGATCAAACCCCTCACACGGTGCATACATAGGATCGTTTTGTTGATGCATGACTAATAGAATAATCAAGTGTGCAGGTGAGCCACCAAAAAAGTCTCACGTGTTGTTTTTCTAGACAAAACTCCATGATGACTTGTGCGGTAAAAGGACCACCGCAACCATTGCAACTCATGACGTGCAGCTTCTCAAAGCTCCCTTGATTTATGATGTCAAACCACCCACCCAACTCAAGGTATGACAACACAGACTGGTCAGCTCATTAGTATCCAGTTTCCAATCCAACTCTTATACCAGTCAGACAGTAAAAATCTTTTGCAGTAATCAAGTTAAAAAAATAAAATAAAAAAAAAGAGTTTCATTTGTGTGTACGCTTCAGTTGCTATGCTTAAGAACACAATGTTTGTCAGATTGTGCCACTGGGTCGAAAGTAGATTACAGCCGTCGAGCTGATAATACACCTTCAGCTGGATGCTTATGAGCTGAGGAAGCAGAAGAAGAGGCGGAATGTCAGCGGCCTCCACAAGTCAGTACAACTTAGGGCTCCTGAACAGCACGAGCTTTGTCTCTGTCTGGCAAAGTGTTCTGAAAGATCCTCATCAGTTGACTGCAGGCTGGAGTCAAGGGAGGAAATTTTGGGTTGAAACCTATGTGTGAAGATACATACACTGATTTTCAAAATAAGAGACAACACTTTACATGAAAGTGGTGCACAAGACATCTGCATGACCTGCTTGTCATTATGTTTGAACACATGAGGGCAGTATAAGTATGTTGGAGCACAGCTGTAGTCTGACTTAGTTCACCCTCAGTTTTTAATGAGCAATAGGTGTTGTTTTCGCATTAACTTGAACACATTATAAGGCATCACAAGCTTATTAAGCTCACATTGTGTCTGCAGGTAGTTGGAATCAGTGTGTAATAAAAAGAAAATGCAGAAAAACTAGAATGTAAAGATAGTGGTCTGTATTAATGACACATTTAAACAGCTGATTGGGTTATTTGACATTAATGTGTTGTGTTTTTTTTTCCAATCTGTGGTTAAAGCATCGCACATTTACATTTGCTTAAGCCCTTTTCATAATGTTGTCTCTCAATTATTTTTTACAGATACCTGCAGATTCTGCAAGGAAAAGCACTCTATCCCTGCCTAGTGGATGCAGAGGGACACGTGATCTCGTTCCCACCTATCACCAACAGTGAGAAAACTAAGGTGTGTATGTCTAACCTGTAAGAGAGCGTTCTGAATACTGTCACGTGCTGGAACTGATGTCAGCAGAAAAAAATAAGACATGAGACATGCATGTCAGCTTATGGCTTGTGCCACACTGTCTTATTGTAGCCCACAATGTGTCTCTGTGTCTGTTCATGATGTACCAGAAATAATGACATGATCAGCTGATTGTACGTCACAGATCAGGAAGACCACCAAAGAGTTGTTCCTGGAGGTGACGAGTGCAACCAGCCTGCAGACCTGTAAACATGTTATGGACGCTCTGATTGCAGTAAGCTTCCGTTTTTCATTTCTCTTTTCTCTATCATTAAAGAGTAACTCAAGTTTATACTTATAATTCTTTAAATGACTCTTGGTCCAACACTGGACCTTTATCATAGCTATTCATGTTAAAGCCAGAAAACATAAAGACACCCCCCGTGGTAGACGTCTGTCACTCATAGATAGTCTTGGGTATTCAGTAGTTTTAAGGTATGTTTACGAAGAAGATTGGTGGTGCTAGAGGAAAGCTCATGGGAAATTTGCTGCTCAGTAAATTTCACTGTATTATTTCCTGTGAACATGTGGAAATTTTAACCTGATGGAGGCTCTACGAGAACCTCACCTCTAGATCACTAAAAACATTTGGACTTAACCTGAAGTCGATCATGTGTCCAGCAAAGAGGCCTTTGCCACATGTCATCCCATCTTTCCTGTCTCCCCAGCTGCACTGTCAATTAAAGGTAAACCACCCCCCACAAAAAAAAAAAAAAATAAGATGGACTCACCACAGCCAGTGCAGGACCCTGTGGACGGTGTACAGAGTCAAACCTAGAACAAACTTTCAAAATCCCTGAATTGCTATACTGCTGACAGGACAAGACATTTTGTACCAGGCGTGGTGTTAGGTTGATATGGGGGGTGGACAAAAAAACAAAAAAAAAAACTCTCTAACTGGATATTCAACAAAAAACCCTGAGACGTCAAGTATGGTCAAATCCATAATACACACTAATTCTAAGACGGTTTTTACAAAATTAATACAAAATACAGTCAGTTGTTTGTGTGCTTTTGCGCACACTGTCCTCCTACAAGGAAAAGCACAAAGGGCATGGAGGAGCTGCTTATAGCTGGAACATTTTAAATGAACCGTAGTGGTGATGTGAGACAGCACCAGAAAGATCTTGGAGACCAAAAAGTTACATTTTAAATCTTAAGAGAACATTTTGCCGTGTCTTTGTGAAGTTTAATTTGCAGTGACACTCCACAATCACTGTCTAATTGGCATCCAACATTACTGCATCATTTTCTCTTAGTTTCTCTTAAAAATTGGTAAATATTTCTTTTTTTCTTTTTTTTTTTAAACTAACGGCTAAAACAGTATACAACAACTATTAGCATATAGTCCACACTGTATAGAATTCGTATACAGTTTGGATTTGGGACACATCCTGTCTTCCTCTTTTCCTACTTTTGTTTTCCACTGTTAGGTTGATTTGACGTTAGTGTTTAGTTTGAAACATCAAACTCTGAAATGCATCAAAGCCAGAGACAATCTAAGAAATCAAGTTTTACACTCTGCTCTCTTATGAATGCAACGACAAATTGCACCTTTAAAGGGCATTTCCTGTTTGATCACAGAAAATGGCAGAGTTGAACAAGTTCACAGCAGAGCATCATGAGGAGGCGGGCTCAGATGGGGAATGGGATGGCCCACAAGAACCGGCCACCAGCCACGAGACCTCCAGCGAGCTGATCATCCAGCAGGTCAGTACAGTCGACCATGACGGCAACCTGAAGGTCGTCTACCCGTCGAAGACAGACCTCTCAGAGGACATCAGCAACTTGACCGTCATTTGGTAGTGGCGCTCCGGATAACCTCTAATGTTTACACTCACTCACATGCTACATGAAGTCATTATAACAGATTTTCATGGGACATTAGGGCTAAGTTTTGACAGCATGCAACAAAATGACATCCCTTTACATCGGGGGGCACAGAAAATCTGATCCTAGTAGGAAGTTTTGTGATTAAAACAGCATCCAGCAGCAGTTTGACCAGTAGTAAGTGTTGCCTGTTAATCAATGTACAGCTTTTTGACCAATGTGTAGTAATACTTTAATAAATCTTCCTGCTTCCTGAAAGCATTATCAACATGATAAACTGTATGACAAAATATCTGTATTTTTTGTATTAATTACAAACTGAAGATAACTTGTCTGTTGGTAAAATTCATTTTGTTCAACTAGCAATGAGTTTAACTCTGGACCGGTCACTTACATATACTCCCCTCCAAAAGTATTGGAACAGTGAGGCCAGTTCCTTTA
This sequence comes from Heniochus monoceros, assembly GCA_029783685.1. Classification (NCBI taxonomy): domain Eukaryota; kingdom Metazoa; phylum Chordata; class Actinopteri; order Chaetodontiformes; family Chaetodontidae; genus Heniochus; species Heniochus monoceros. The sequence goes on along the minus strand of JAPZEA010000002.1, from coordinate 5,232,643 downwards.
TTTTTGCTGTAGACTGAAAACATTTGGGTTTGACATCAAAAGATGAATATGAGACAAGAGATCAACATTTCAGCTTTTATTTCCAGGTATTTACATCTGGATCTGATGCACATCTTAGAAGATAGCATTATTTGTAATGGAACACCAAATTTTTAGGTGAGCAAAAGTATTGGAACAGATAGACTTAAACTAGATTAAAGTGAATAAGACTTAATATTTAGTTGCAAGTCCTTTGCTTGCAATAACGGCATCAAGCTTGTGACCCACTGACATCACCAAACTTCTGCATTCTTCTTTTGTGATGCTTTTCCAGGCTTTCACCACAGCCTCTTTTAGTTGTTGTTTGTTTTAGGGGTTTACTCACTTCAGTCTCCTCTTTAGCAGGTGAAATGCATGCTCTATAGGGTTTAAGTCTGGAGATTGACTTGGCCAGTGTAAAACCTTCCACTTCTTGCCCCTGATGAACTCCTTTGTTGTTTTGGCAGTGTGTTTTGGGTCATTATCTTGCTGCATGATGAAGGATCTCCAAATCAGTTTGGTTGCATCTTTCTTTTGGCAGACAAAATGTTTCTGTAGACTAGACTGACTTCATTTTGTTGCTGCCATCATGTGTTACATCATCAGTGAAGATTAATGAACCGGTCCCAGAAGAAGCTATGCAAGCCCAAGCCATGGCATTACTTGCACCGTGTTTCACAGATGAGCTTGTATGTTTGGGATCATGAGCAGATCCTTTCTTTCTCCAAACTTTAGCCTTCCCATCACTTTGGTAAAGGTTAATCTTTGTCTCATCAGTCCATAAAACTTCTGGTGTAGCCTCTGCACTTTTGTTCATGAAGTCTTCTGTGAACAGTAGATTGACTCCTGCACTCTGGAGGGTGTTGCTGATGTCAGTAACAGTGGTTTTATGGTCTTTCTTTACAACTCTCACAATGTTTCTGTCATCAATTGCTGCTGTTTTCCTTGGTCTACCCATTCGACATCTGTTACTTAGTAC